>JAODPA010147914.1:0-15240 GCA_025585075.1 Nepenthes mirabilis
TATATTCAGACAAAAAAAAAGGGTAAAATCCTAATTTGACAAAATAATATTAAAAGCTTTTAAAAACATATTTTTATTTTTTTCATAATATTTTCCAATCTGCTAATCGAAGTTACCATATTTTTAGAATCACTAATTGCTGTTCATTTCTAGATTATTTTATGCAAATCGAACAGTGTACGGTTCATTATTTTTCCTTATTTATTTATTTCTTTCTTTCTTTTGCACTATTTTTTTTTGTTTTTAAATTAATAGATGATATTCCTCTCACTCGACGTTGACATTCGCAATTACTGAATGGCCAGCATACAAAATTAAATGCCCATGCATTCAGATCGTATTTATATAAAATCAATCCTCATGCCCAGTTTTATTTTAAAAAAGAAATAATAATTAAAAAGAAAAAAAGCACCCATGAAGGTCGCCAAAAAATATTCACTTCCGGCAACAGCGCATAGTCTGAGCTGTTATTAGGCAACCTAATAAACGCTCACAACATTTGAGCAAAAATAATCCAAAAATACTTATATTTTTAGATGGTATTGATTTAAATCAAGTAAAATAATAAAAATAGATTCATACAATCAGACCCGACGTGGCTTTGGGGTTTGGTTCAGTTATATGCAAAGTGCAGCGGTGAGCTCGGCGAACAGTCACCTGCAAAACCTCTCCCCATGCTGCAGTGTGGAGCTTTTAAGACGATAAATCACGCTTCGTTGCAAAAGCATCGTCTAGTCTAGTGACAAGCAGCAAACGAGATAAAGCAGGCAGCCAACACAAGTTGCATTGTCCCAGGTGTGTCTCGACTTTCCTTTGGAACTTTGATTCAGCTTTTCCTCCTTTTGAGGCCGTCATCTACCTCGACTCCAATGCCCCATTATTTATTAATCCCATCTGCCGGTTGGATTTGATTGTTTATGGATGACTGTACGTATTTTAACAGAATAACATGACACTTTTATACTATGAAAGAAGGCTCGAACAACGGCAAATCTAACGGAAAAGGGGCAGCCGGACGATGGACGGACAATACAATACCTCGATATATACGACAGTAGATTTGAGATCTCGCAAATTCTATAAGAAACTAACTAATGTGAAGTCGACCACTGCTGGGTTCACTTTTCTACATTGACAAAGAAAAAATCATCACATTACCCGGCAATGGCATGGCAAACAGTCACTAGATGTATTATTCTGTTGTCGTCAGAAGCTGTTACAGCTAAGAGGGTAATTTATAGTCCCCAAAAACAGGCATGTGGGAGATCTACCCCCCCCTGTCCTGGTTGCTTAGATTGTGACATTCTTTATAGAGAAACGCCCCATGCAGAGGCTCCTTGTGTCAATGCGATCTCTAATCAGCGTGCACACCTAATCTTCACTTTCCAAACTGACCTTCTAACGCCCTCGGCAAACACGGGTCGGTAACAAGCACTCTTAAAGCTAACTCATTTTTTCAACCCGCCCCGTACTCCCACCGCCAATGAATGATCTGAATTATGACAACATATTACATGTGTCGGACCCATTTTGAAATTTCAGTTGTTAAGACGAAATCTTTACGGTCCAAAGTATGTGAGAAAACTGACAATTTTGAACTAGTTGCCTCCAGAACACCATAGGAAGAATTAGAAAGGCTTATCATCAGCAAATGATTTCTAAATTCACGTCCCTAACCACCACTTTATCGACCACGATGGCCATCTGCAAATTCTAGTCCAGCGATGATTTGTGGGTCCAGCAACCACTAATTCATTAAAAAAAAAATAATAATAATAAAAGATTGTGCTTCTGCTTGGAGAATTAGGGGCTGAAGACATTAACGTACTAGAGCTCTTGACTTGGATAAAGCTTGCTTGTCCCCTGGATATTACGTGCCTCAAAGAATTCTAAATCTTAAGCAAGAAATTCTAAACGTATTACCACCTAATCATAGCAAGACAGCCATTGACTTCCAACCCAAACCCATCTTGCAACAGAATATTTACAGTTCTGCTGTTGAATGATGAAATGAATAGATATAAAAAAAAGAATCATGTTAAAAATGTGGACTAATGCCTCCTCATCCTCTCAATCCATTTAACTGGCGCAAATTATGTCACGGCTACAGCACAAACCTCACACTATGCATAAGGTCTTAGGTGAGGTCGAATTATTTTAAGTCTATTATATACGATCTTATTTTATATATGGTGACACGGTGGCAGCTTTGCCATTCCACTGATCCTTTTTAGAGTCGCACATTGAATATCAAAACAGCTAGCTAGACATCTTGAGATTTAAAAGGAATACAGAGAAACTTTGGTGGAAACTTTGGTTTTTTTCTATTTTGGCACTTGCACAAAGAATTCGAAGGCCAACAATGTTCTATAATAACAACAATCAAACAGAAACGAAAACAATGTGTCCCAGGAAGGTATTTTAACCTCTCATAAGACTTGAAAGTCCAAGACAAAAGAACTATCTCCTAGATGGTTTTTGGAATACCACAAGGAATCACCGTAATATAAGAAAATAATGATAAGCCAGCCATTCCTCACAAAAAAAAAACTAAAAATAAAAATAAAAATAAAAAAATATTATTACTTTGATAGCGTACATTCCTCACAAGTTTCCAGCTCATTCAGCTCTCATACCAATCAAGCACGCCCACCCACAAAAACCCATAGTAGTCTCTTAAATCAATGGTTGTAGATAAACAACTTTCCAGTTAAAAACTCTTAATTTTCTAATCAACATTGTCTCTTTTTGCTACCCAAGGACAAAGCATCTCTTAACTGGCTCTTGTCTGTCCTTAATTTATGCCACCTTGTCGGGCTCTTTCAACTCCCTCCCTATGATTGGCTGTCACCGGTTTTTTTTTATTCGGGACCAACAGCACCAATCTCATTGGAGTGGATAACTGGTGCCACTTGATTCAAAAATACGAAGCCAATAAAGTTTTAGATTAAAGAATGAAACTTGTGGCCAAGAGAAAGAGGCTTCTCACGTTACGGGCTCCAAAGCAGGTCATTTGTACACAACTTTACCACCTACATGGTAAATAAGCTTTTCCAGAAGCCTTAAAACCATACATACATACATACATACATATCTTACTGTTCTCTGAAAGCATGTTAGGAGGAAACAGAGGATTATTCAGTACATATTTACAGGAAAATGCATGATCTATCCGGGAATGATATTATTTACAGGGAAAAAGTATATAAAATTTGTTTGTATGACTTTTGTGATATCGTTTTCAAACCAATGATTGCAATATAAAATCATATATGGAAGCCAAAAGTCAAACCCAAACAAGAATTTATGATTTTACTGTTGGTTGTTCCGCTACCTACCTCTAATTGATCCTCTAAAACTAAGTCCCAATATTTTCACAGAGATGATCAGATTCTAAGTAAATGACAAGGAGATCATTCCTACATGGCACTATTGAATTTAAGTCACGTGCATATTTCAACTGTCATGGTCCTGAAATGCCAGTTGTTACTCCCAATATTTTCACAGAGATGGTCAGATTTTAACTAAATGAGACATTTCAACTGTCATGGTCCTGTCATGCCAGTTGTTAATCCAAATATTTTCACAGAGATGGTCAGAATTTTAACTAAATGACAACGAGATCATTCCTGCACAGAAATCTTGATCTTCAAGTCATGTGCTCATTTCAACTGTCATGGTCCTGGAATGCCAGTTGTTATCCCCCCCCCCTCTCTCTCTCATGTGACCAATGTGAAGTTTGTATCTACTAAATAGGCAGCCTCACATGGGAAAACGAATTGTAACAGCAACCTAACAAAGACAACCATGGTTAACAAGTAATGCTGGTAGTGTGACATTAAATCCACCATCCACCCTGCCATCCACGCCACTTGATGTAGCTAGAGATACCTCATATTTAAAGCATCCAAATATAATAGAAACGGAGAAGTCAAATTGAAAAATAGAAAGCAAAGTTTTTCATGATCCTGATCTCTTAAGTCCTCAACACTGATCATAAATTCTGTTGGCTGCCTCACAAATGTAAACTTTCATCCGACTTGGTGACCTTTCAACTAATTTTAGAATCAAACCAAATTTCAAAAGTGTGTACTTCAAAAACCTCCGCATTAACTTATTACTCAATTGAATGATTTTTTTCCCAATGTATGTATATGCACCAGTACTAGCCATGTTTTGACCTTTGCATAGTAGCTTTCAGATATCTCTACTTAACAAACTCTTCTTCAACTGATAAAACATGTCAATTTTCCAAATAACTATGTTTGCTAGAGTTTGGTGCATAGGCTAGGGGAGAAATACAGAGATTCCTTTGCGTATCAATATCTTTACCCACAGTCACTATGCAAAAGAACTTCCCTTACAGCCATTACACAGTGTTCTGGTTATTGTGCACTAAAGGGGTGACTGCAAGGATCAGTAGTGTGATTTGAATATTGTTTTATCGTTATTCTTATGTTCATCTATACTATGTGGTCTTTGCAAAGGGCACATTGTCCTACTCACTATGGACTCCTCTCTTCAAGTCTCAGTTCATATAGTCAGAAAAACAAACATGTTTTCAGCAACAGTAGTGACCTTAAAGATGAAAGCAATAACTCAGAATACAAAATAAATATAACTGAAGTTTGCAACTGAAATTTTGAAAGAAAAAGATTTGTAGATATCAATCACAGAACAAACTTAAAAAAAAAACCCTTTCTAGGCAAATATCTCAATAATACTGATTCTTAATATGAAAGGAATATCTCAAATTACAATAGAAGCATAACTGAATTTACAAGGTATTTTTAATGAAGAAAAATCCTGGATTTGAATCACACAACTAACTACAGTTGAGGAAACAACCACAACCTTACGCCCAAAAATAGAAATATACAAAGCCCTTCCAAATGACTTAGAATGAAATCCACTACACTTTCTAGGCGAGCTCCTCAACTGTGAGCTCCTTTCCCACCCCTTCTGCCCTCCTAAGAGTGACAAATTGGCCAAATTAGCTATCCAAGTTTACCAATCCAGAAAGATAGGCTTTCTGGAAAAAAATAATCAAAACTTCTCAAAGCTGATAATGTGAATTTCCTTCTCAAGCCGTGTTCAGGAATTATGCTGTTGTATTGTGTTGCACAATATTTAGGTTGTTGCTGCCATAAACAGTGTAGTAAGAGTGTTGTAAGCAGTAGTGTTTCAGTGATAACCTTTCCTGCAAATGTGCAGTGCACCTATAAATTTGCCAAAGCAGACACAAGTGACTAGTTTATAGAAGGGAAGAGTTTTTCATATCATTGAATTTCTAGCAGTAGTAATGCATTTTAAAAGCCCACCCCCTTCTCATGCTCACAACACTACTGGGCAGCACACATTTTCCAAACTCCCCAAAGCAGCTGCCACTGTTGTCAGATTTTCAGTACAGTAGGGCCCAAAATATACTGAAAACTTAGTTTATTAAAGGCACCCAAATTGTGAGCATAAGTTGCCCCACCACTGGCTTACCAAATGCACACAATCTACTCAAAGCATAAGTATGTCTTCATACACCAAAGAAAACAACAGCTAACATACACTTCTGTTGCCCTATTGCCTTTACAATCTTGTCAGCTGAAAAAGTCATTGCCGGTTTCAAAACGAGGTCAGAACTTCAACTTGAAACTAAGCAAGTATTGATATAGCTTGGATTCATTATTTTGACACGTAGATGTTATTGGCAAGCCATGATCCCTAAATGCTTAGGGTGCAAAAACGACAAGAGTTTCCTATTCAACACTTTGTAAATAAGTTTTAGCAAGCCTTCATGGACTTGTTTATAATTAGATCTCTCGTCATCTCATAAATAATCAATATAACCTAAAGCAAAATAGAAGCAAACATACACTTCCATCGCCATAATATATTTACAATCATGTAAGCTGAAAAAATCATTGCGGGTTTTGAAATAAGGTCAGAATTTCAACTTGAAGATAGACAAGTATTGATATAGTTCAGATTTAGTACTTGGACACCAAGATATTATTGGCAAGCCATGCAAATGTAATGCTTAGGTTGCAAAAATGATAAAAGTTTCCAATTCAACATTGTATTAAATAGATTTAGCAAGCCTTTCAAGGATTTGTTTATAGTAATATCCCTCGTGAATTCATAAACAAACAATATAACCTAAAGCAAGTTACCAGATAATAACAAAGTAACTCATGAACATAAACAGGCTAAATTATAGCATGTGCGGATCATGCATGTTTGTCAAACAAGCCTAAAATTAAAGCTAAAAAATTGTTCATTGAGCATGAGAAATGAAAATAAATGAGCTGGCACATACAGAGGAAATAAAATACACTGTTGAGTTCAGTTAAAATCCTGTCATTAAGGCTAATTGGGTATCAACTGTTCAACAAATGAAAATACAAGGATAGCTTATTAGGATACTACACTACAAAGTCCCCGTGTTTCATGGAAGCAACTGGTATGGCACAAAGGGCAAGGCTATTATTCCTAAGCATCCATTTCTTCTGTGTTCGGAAGAAATCCAAAACAAATGGAATTCTCATCGAATATGGTCTCCAAAAAAATCAAAATGCAGGCTATGTTCAAGTGAAGATGAATCCTTCAAACAATGTAATCTTTCAGTGTCTTTTCTGCTGAAGTCTAGAACCAGGTGCTAATGTTTAACTGGGAGCATCATTGGGGAATCGGAAATAGTGTTTGAATGGCGTGTTTGGAAATGTCGGAGAAAGACCAAGGTGAACCAACTTTTATGCGCTTGTTTCGCTGCAGTTGCGTATCATCTTTGGAAAAAGATGAATGCTCAGTTTTTCAAAAATAGTAGTAGTCAAATACAATATCTAGTTCAAAAAATCATTTTTAAATTAACAAAGTTTGCATAAATGTTTTTCTCCTGACTAAGTTTTACAGTTTTGTTTTGTCGATCTGAATATTGTTAGGAACATGCCTGGGTCTTCTCATAAGTACCTTTTCTGGGTAGTTATAATATGTTTATATACCCCCAAAAATATGAAGATAAATGACCTTTCGTTGAGCTTCACGAGCAGTTCAATAAGAAGCCTCTCGTACAGTCTTAAACCTATTGTATGAATTAGCATCATGCGTTTAAATAGGAATATTTGCAGTTCTTACTCAAGATATCATCATCCTGACTTTTTCTTAACTAACTACAATGAATTGAGATGGACACTGTTCATAATCCACAAAGATATATACAAATGACTAAAAAAGGATATGATGACCACCTAATTACAGTGTCATACTCTTAGAGCTCCTCTAATAACAATCTGAACAGCTTCCACAACATAAACGAAAGATGCAAAATGCCAAGCCTATCTTTTCCTAAACTCAAGTCTGCAATGCCACGCAAGAAAATCACCAGATGCTCATGAGTGGCTTTAATGTCGTATGTCAAAGAAAGCTCAACTGACTTACAGCTAACCACAATTTAACACAATCTGTTTTGGCAGAACAATTGGAAACCCTGTCCCATTGCCTGCTTTTAGAAATCAGTTGAAACCAAAATCATCCACTCCCTCCTGCACAGTAAAAGCATGAGTAAAAAATCTCCCCAAACAATTAAAGAAGCACAGGAGATATCCTTAATAAACTATAAGGAACTATAAAATAGATGGAATCCCACTAACAGAGTTTTTTTTTTTTTTTTTTTTTTTTTTTATGAATGTTTCATTGAACTAATTTCAATCAAATAAATCGTATCTTACTTAGACCAATAAATAGAACGGAGGTTACAAAGGAGGTATACTGTTGTTCCTCAAGTCGGAAGTTGAATGGGACTTGCATTCATAACACAGCTGCCACGGACAAGCAGGAAAGGGCTTACATATAAAGAAAACATAAACCCCGGATGCAATACTACACATGTGAACTGAGAATAGCTGAGATTATTAAATATGTAAATGCAGTATGAGCATGGCATGCAAATTAACAAGAGTAAAGACAATAAGGCATGCAAATTAACAAGAGTAAAGACGATAAGGCATGCATACATGGGCTTATATATACAAGCACTTTCTGCCTCTATAAATTTACCTATAAATCTGATTTCCATTGAAAATTCAACAATGGAAAAGGGGAAGTGCAATATGGAAGTATCCAAATTAGCACATAAACTACATATAAATCAGGAAGTATGTGAAAACAGTATTATGCAAATCTATTTGCATTTTTTTATTCTAGCTATGAAGTCAATTTTCCTCAAGAGGTTTGGACCAAGATTTCATGGAAAACTTGAATAACAGGAAGTGAGCAATGTAATGTTAGATTGAAACAAGGAAAAGGATGGATCTGACAAGATTAGGTTAATATTGTTGTCTGCCAAAACAATAAGAAATCATGCATTTTCTTCTCCCTGGATCATTTGCATATGACAAAAGCAAAGACAACAAAGCTTAAACTTCCACTGTACGGGTATGGCCATGTTAGTCCTCCTTTTCCATTCCAATCAGTTAAGGCAAAATCTTCCAAAAATTGAATCATAGTCAGATGCTTCTTTAACTACATTGCTTAAGGAATCCTAGGCATACCTCTAGCTTTCCTGTAGCCCCCAAACCACTTTTCCTCACCAAGGCAATGTCTTACCAATGTCTTAGGCGCCTAACAGATCTTCTATGTCCGTCCTTCATCTTACCTTCTGTATGTACAGCTTCTAAAATGCAAGGAATGTGTTGATTTCCCACTTTATCATTTTAGAGCGATCCGGTTCATCAATCTTAACATTTAGTCAATTGCTGTCATAAAAGTAAGGTGATTTGGGAAGCATTTTACGAAACATCAGAAACACAATTGCAATCAATATTAAAGGTAAATTCCATATTACAACTCAGTAATTTGAGCAAGTGATGCAACAGAAGGATGGTGAAAATTTTTGCTTATAGGTGCGAAGACACACCTAAGAGGCAAATGTTAGTCCAAGGAGCACAAGTCAGAAAAGATGTGAATAGGATACAAAAATTCAAGCATGAACATCTCAACTAAAATGTTGGGGTCAACAGCCCCTTGGCTCCACATTTTATGTAAGTCATACTCGTGCAACAGGATACAGCAGCCAGACAAATCAGGCATATCCATAGCCAAACCAAAAGGTTTAGAGCTGACATGGTTATCAGTGAACAATATTCCCTTAAGACAAAGTTCCTGCTGACTTAAGTCATCCACATAGCTGCAAAGGGATGAGCACAGTGAAAACATCATATCATGGGACAAATGAAGAAGATATCTAATGAAGGAACAAAAGAGATATAATCCATTTCAGATATTGAATCTGAATTGAAACTCAAAACTGAAATTCTTACTACAATTATAATGAAAATGAAATTGGGTTATATTCATAATTCTCTTGGACTGTACTAAAAATATTTCCTATAATTACAATTATGATAGGTCGTTCTGCTGATCTCCAGCAATGATGGTTGAAAGACTCGATGGTCGTGGTTGTCAGTCACTGGTCAGAGGAATCAATAGTAAGTACATCTTTGGGATCAAGCATCTCTTGTTGGCCACTAACATCAACCATTTGTCTCAGCATTGATCATTGGTTGTCAATTTGGTCAATTAGCAAAAATCATTGTCAGTCATTGGCTGTCGTCGCTGATCATTGTTCCATCAGTTTGCAATTGTCAATAGTTGACCACAATTCAGATTGGATTCAAGCTGGATAGTCAGGATTTGGTTCATGTCCGGTATAGTTAATCGGCATTGGATTTCAAGTTTCACATAGTTTTGGGATTTTTGTTATCACAAGTTATGGTATAGTGTTTCGGTCACTGCCAGCTAACTTGGAGGACCAAAATTCGAAGTTTCATGTTCACATCAGCTGCCAGATTCGGGCCAGACAGGCAAGATTATAATGTCATGACAGATTTGTACCGGTAGAGGTGAGAATATGGCAGGTAAAGTTTTTGAAAGGGGTCATTTTGTGACAGGCTCATCCTTGACCAGGCCATTTTCTGGTTTGTGTTGCCTCCAATATCATGTCATTTTGGGTCTCAAAGCACCTCAGGGTGAGTAATCTTAGGCAGGATCATATCATTTTAGTATAATTAGGGTTGAGAGGGGTTTTAGGTAGTTGGCTGATATTTTTGATATGAAACAGATTTTCCCTCTACGGTGAAATCGAACTAATCACATGGGATTGCCATTGTTAGGAATTACGGTCATTAACAGCCACACTTTACTAATTGTCAATTAATGATTATACAAAAAGCCTATAAATAAATTGGGTATTAATTTATCCTCTAACTATTCTGAACTAAAAAATTATCACCAGAAATATTATTCTCAGCAATTTTTTTATTTTATGATGTTGGTTTATTGTTAGTGGATACACCAAGTAATGCTTGCTCCTCATGCAAACAAACTTATAAAATAGACTTGACTTACCAAGTTTCTTCAGTTGAGCTCAAACAAGCCTAACAAACAATTCTAATCCGTGTTTCATGTAACTTAATTTAATTAATAACTCTAGTCATCCATAGATTGATTGATGCATTACTAACAAAACTGAATTCTGAAAATGGGTACATTTCTAATCAAAACAAATGGTATGTTATTAAGAACAACATGAGCATGGAAACTGATGGGTCCAATAGCATGGACCGGCCCAACGTTCGGATTGTAGTAGATTGACGACCCAATGGAGCTCCTTGCAGCCTAAGGCCCGAGGTCCGGACAGCAGTGCAATTAGCCCAATCAGATCGACCCGGAATAGTTCAATAGGAAGTGGGTGATTAGGGTTGCGCGTAACACTGTACTCGTAATTTCTCTTTCTGCACAACCGCCAGAGCCCAATCTTCCATTTCAAAGCCGCTCCCTTGCCGAGCATACCACTAGAACCCAATACTTCATCTCAGAGCCGCTCTCCAACCGAGTGTACTCATCGGAGCCCATCCTCTGCCTTTAAGCCGCTCCCAGTTAGGCGTACTCACAGAAGCTCAATTCACCGCCAACACTCAAGCTCTCATTATATGCATCTACGCATACATGTCTTGTATTCCTCCATCTTTCTTTCATCATAAAAAGATTTCTGATTTAAGAGTCAAGGACATACCGTGGAGTGAGTTCCCATCATCTTCTGACCTCTTATTTGTTAGTTATGATATACAAGATTCAAGTTTAAAATTATGGAGACCGGACTCATTTTAACTTGATTCACCAAAGAAAATCAAGTAACTTCCTAATCTGTACGATAACCCAAATCCCGAGATGCATCAGAAACAACCCTCCATAGTGGACAAGCCCCAAGCTTATTTCCAGTGCTTTGATAAGGCTAATATATCCACATTGTTATTGTCTGATGTTTGACAGATGAACAATGGCAGTTGGGTAAGTACTAGCTTCAGATAGTGACATTCGGTAAATTAGCTCCTAGAAACAATTGCATCCATTAACTACAAAGCACATCTTCCACCACATATATGATGCCACGATAATTCAACTATACAACAACAAAAAGAATTCTGCTTGTGTGAGTGGTTAAAGGTCGAACAAAAGGGCTACATCCTTCAGGTAATTGCCTTTTGCCAATGATCCAAGCCAATGCCTAGATACATTATCCATAAAACATCAACATATCGTCAAAAGGATGGCGTCATCTAGGGATAAAATCAGTCACAGGTAACAAAGGCCTCACGCCTATACTATGCTAAGAGATTACAGACATATACAGCATATGAGTATAGCATTGACATCCATAGGACTTTAAATCCCATCACATGTGCTTCAATATATGATCCCTCTGATGACATTCCAACAACATTCTATTCAATTAAAATCTTATGAGTTATGAGAGTTAAAATACAGTCAAATATTTTTCCCACTAACACATAACAAGTTTTCCTAGACCTACATATCCCTCTAGACTTGTTTGCATTCTATTCAAATTTGGTAATGTAAAGGGATACTGGAGAAAATTATAAATTGGAATGGGTGTAACATAATAGGCTCATGTTTGGTTTAATTTTCCATTTTCCCCCAATAAAAAATTGGTGGCCCAATACATGTGGTTTCCTACATGAAGCCCTCACTTCTGCAATGGGCACTGAGAGGATTATGAGGGTAAAAGAGGAAAGGAGGGGGCAACTGACACTGGACAGGATGGAAAGAAGGGGTATTTTGAGAGGAAAATGGAATAGGAGATTATTGGAATTTATTATTGAATGACAAGAGTTACAAATTGCGAAAATGATAAAACAGATTTGGAACCTACTGACATTCGATAGTCTTGGAATCTACGAAGAACGGATTTTCAGAGTCCTGTAATAGAAAGATCAAGATGACAATAGTGTTCATCAAAATTCAAACTAACGATACATATCCATTTAGACGCCAAGGCCAAGTAACTTGAGCAATAAGATATGATAAAGTCACACCATAAAGCCACCTCATTTCCAAAGTTCAAGTGCCAATTGTGGGAAGTGGCAGAGGGAGAAGAGTGTCCTGAGGGAGGCTCCATAATCATCTTGGTAGTCTGTCTTTAGTAAGGTCTTAAATCCCATTTGATCCATTAATTTCAAGGCCTTGTTTTGTTCATTATTAATTAGGAAAACTTCTCTTTTATTATTGTCTTCTTTACCAATCCTAATTGCATCATTCTCTTTGATTTGAAAGAAGCTCGTCCTCGAGTTGGTATCAATAACCTTTTATTTGCCAACTTTGGTTATGATATCCATCCAATCAGTCAAAAGAGCATCAACAAAATAGCTAATTGTTAAGTCTTTGATCTAAACCAACAGTTCTCTGGAAGAAATAGAGACAAATGGATCTTCAAATTCATGCTCCGGTTTTGAGCAGAATATCTTGAAGCTTGAATAGTCATGGAAGATCAAACAGTCAGGCAGGTCGTGAATGCTTGAATATGCATTTCCAACGTAGTCAAGTAAGACATAATTCAACTTAATAGAACTAGCCATGTTTCTTTCATTAAATATTTTTAGCTTCAGAAGTTTGAACTGCCACAAAGGTTGAAGATTATCATCAGACTTCATTGAGATGTCTGCGTGAGTTTCATAGGTCTCCTCCATTGGCAGTTAAGGAAACAATCTAACTTGAAATTTTTGCTCACCCATGACATCTTCATTCGTCTTCATTTGATGCACCAGATTTACTTTACCTAAATCGTCATTGTACTCGTCAATTTTGGGAGGTACATTCCAATCAACCTTTTCATCTGCTGAGGCCAAAAGGCCTTCAACATGAAACAGGCTAGTTTTATGTCTTCATTGGTGGACCTCAAATTATTTTCACAAGGTGTTCCAGAATGTCCACGAGCCTCAATGCACTCTAAATGTTATTGCAATTGAAGACTTTTCTTTCTTAATTCAGATATTTCAATATGGCGGAGGTTGTGTTCTCTTTTTGTGGGCTCTGAAATATTATTTTGCCATCTCCTCTACAACTTGCGACAACTCTAATACCAACTAATACTGGACGGAATGAAGAGAATGGGGTTATTTGAGCGGAAAACGGAACAGGAGAAGTCACTGGAATCAATTATCGAAGAATAAAAGCTACAATTGTAAAAATGACAGAAAAGATTTGAAATCTTCCGAAATTTGATAGTTTTGTAACCCAACAAGAACAAATTTTTAGAGTATCCCAGCAAAAAGCTCCAGATGACATTATTGTTTATCAAAATTCAAGTGTATTCTAAACTAACAAAATACATCTCCATTGATAGGCCAAGGGCCAAGTAGCAAGGCTTTGTTTTTTTCGTTATTAATTAGGAAAAGTTCTCTTTTGTTTATGTATTCTTTACTGATCCTAACTGCATCAGCAAGGCAGGAGTTGCCAGTCACCGACAACTTTGTTGGTGGTCTCATGGCAGCTGTGGCAATGGTATGATAGTGCCCCCTTTCATCTTCCTTCTAGTTTCTCTTTTTTATTTTTGTTTGTGTAGGGAAACATCATGAAGCTCAAGGGTTCTTAGGTATTGTCAACTTCGCTTCCAGTTCTGACCATATTGGATCATCATTATGTGTCTCATTTATCTCAAACAAGGATAATTACAATTATGTTTCCTGAGGTAAAATTAGCACAATCAAACGCCCCCTGTCACTTTGTTTAAAATAATAAGCATCTGCAATGTCTAGTAGAAAGAGTACACAAGCCAACCACCTATCTCCATTCATCAATTTCATTCCTTTAACTAAATGCATCATAATGCAAGGCTAACACAAACTTAATCTAGATTCGTATGAGAGTTCAATTAATCGCAAAGCTTTTAGTCGCTACCCGTTGAATTGCTATTAAGCAGAGTGAAAAGATACGAAAAAAAATTGCTCCACTTTATGTATGATTCATGTCGGTAACTGCAAGTATATCTCCAGAAACAAATAGGGAAAACTTGAGACAATGAGAAAGCCACTTGCAGATTGAATCAATCCATATATATTTTAATATGTTCAACAATAAAATGCTAAGAATCCGGACCTGGATATCATATTTGGTACCGCCAGAATCGGCTGAAAAGGCAAGGTGAAAGATTATCATAAGGGCCCATCATGCCAGATTACCATCTGGTCATGATATGCCTGGTCAGAAACCCTCCGGCCAAGAATGGTCCCAACAGGGAAACACATTGACAGAGAGAGGCCTCCTGCAAAATGTGCCTTAGATGTGAGAACCCTGGACTACAAAAGACAGTTTTATCCGAGTTCTTGCTTTTTCAGAAGTCTGAGTTGTCGATTTTGACATGCAGTAGCCGATACTGCCTAATAGATCGCAATATCCCGATCCAACCGTGGCGTCTGAAGATTCACTTACAATCAAACTATTTTGTCGAGGACCGGTAAACCCGTGATCTTCAAGATGGCAGTTTGGACCCCGATATTAGGAAAATGTGGCATATCAGTGGAGTGTAACCATTGCGAACCACCACATTTATCCCTAGGGAGTCATCAGAATATACCAGCATGAAAGAACTGTGGAGAGACTCATTTAGAAGCAGTTGGAGAAAGTGTAACCCCAGAGTTCAAATGAAGAACCGCAAGCCACCTAGGAAAAGGTGGTTGGAGAAAAGTATAACCCTAGTGTTCAAAGGAAGAACCACAAGCCACCTAGGAAAGCTAACGCAGGGGGCTACATAGATGAGGTGGTTACTCAATCAATGAAGTAACCTACTCATGTCAGAACCATGCAAAATGGGTGAGAAAACTGCATTAAAAAATATCTATAAATATAAAACTCGTTATCATAAAAATGATATCTTTTATTTGAAATTTATTAATA
>JAODPA010147925.1:0-15239 GCA_025585075.1 Nepenthes mirabilis
AAAAATTATATACCTTACATAATAATTGACTTATTATTACTTTCGTTTTACTAATCTTTTTAGATGAGTAAGCTTAGTTTACTTGTAGTGGTTTTTGATCAAACAATTTG
This sequence comes from Nepenthes mirabilis, assembly GCA_025585075.1. NCBI lineage: Eukaryota > Viridiplantae > Streptophyta > Magnoliopsida > Caryophyllales > Nepenthaceae > Nepenthes > Nepenthes mirabilis. Next base: position 111 of record JAODPA010147925.1, read on the forward strand.
TTGGTTGGAGAATTAGATTATGATTTTAGATAAGATTATGCAGCATTATTCAAAAACAATAATGGTTTATATTATTAGTTTTGATTATTTCAATTTTTTTGTAATTCATGAAATGGTGATGAATGATGTTAGTGGCTGAGCTAACTTTTGTAACTTTTTAATTGTTCGATTGAATTATAATTTTTGAATATTCTGATTATGTGTGAATACTTTTTCTTATGAACGATTTGAGATCTTATATTGTCAGGTTTTGAGCCACTAGTGGGTGTGATCTTTGAATCTTATTATTTGTGTTAATATTTTGTAGTTATTAGTATTTGATTCTTTTAGGTTTACATACCAACACTGTTTTGAGTTTTGATCAGTAAAATAACTAATTAAATTTTTAGTCTTATAAATTAAAAAGTCTTATTTAAATTAATAATTAAATTAATATAAAATAAATTTAACTTTGAGATTTATGACTTGACAATTCCCATCAACTCTAAGCACAAGGGAAAGCTAACTTTGTTCGTCAGCGCAATCTTATAGACAATAATGAAGTCAACTAGCGGACTACGAGCACGATGCTCAGGGCCAAACATCATGCTCTCATATTCTCTTAGGATTACGTACATGACATGGCAGTAGTTTACTAATAACCGAGTCAGCACGGACCCTAACAACAAGATGGAAGGTATCCTCAATACGCTCATAGTGGCATTAGGAGGACGAGCAACCACTGTTAAGAGAGAGATGACAAAGGCAGAAGAGAAGATGTATGGAAGAAAATTTACAAGAAAAGCACAAAACTCAAGCCAAACGAATGTCCAACTTAAGATAAGTAAGAAGGTAGTCGGACCATCGGGAATGCAAAATGTCATTTCCAAATAAAAGAAAACTCGATAATCAAGGGGATGAAGGATAGCAGAGTAATGTACCAAAGGTCACGTTAAGCCACATAATCATACCAATCAGACTTGGACTTAGTCCTAGAAACTGGGGGGCTTATTGTTAGGTCCCTGTTTAGCTTGGATCTCAAGCCATGGGGCAACTAACCCAAAGAACCTCATGGATTCTCCTGTTAATCCCATCTAGGTGCAAAAGCTGAACCAATACTAAAGGCCAAGCAAAGGCTGAGTTAATATGATATGTTAACACCTGACCATAAATATTCATTATTGGCTTACCATAAAATCAACGAGAATATTTAGATTGGACCCATTTGAGATACTAAAAAGATATTTGATAGATTGAAAAAAGATTGTATAAAAGATGTGTAATGAGACGGGATAATTATGTCAGAGGAAAATCCTAACACCTATATAATTACCCTCTAACCTCATATATGAAGCCAATCAGCTAAAAGCCTCCTTCTATTAGCTACATTTGGCCCCCAAATTATAAATACTTTGCCAATCCTCATTTATGAGAATCTAATTTCTAATTGATGTCTAATCTACTATTGCTCTCAAGAATATAAAAAAGTTGTCTCGTGCTCTTATCGAACAGGAACCAAATAATTTTTTCTTTCTCTCTCTTCACTCTTTAAGCTTTCAAAAAATCAGTGATAAATCCTTTGGTTCCTAGCAAAAAACGTTTTTGTCAACCCCTAAAAATGAAACCTTTAACTAATAGCTCAATGCCACCATTTTCCAAAGACCGGACATTATTTGATACTAATAGTGCATAGTACCAATCTCCCCAAAGGCTTTACATCTCCCACCTATTTCACAGTGATGCTCAACCCCTCATGACACATTTTGCCTATTACTAGGAGTCTTGTGGCCATACTCATGAATCTGGTATTTTTTTTTTCTTTTCTTGCCTTTTTCAAAGGTTATATCGATTTAGATATTGAAGGAAATAACCGCGAGCAAACCCGACACTTAACTTTATTGTTTATGGTACATGGAATTAAGGTCATAGCATTTAAGCGAATATCCTGCCTTGAGTAATCATCATACAAGATAAGATCTATCTCTCTCTCCCTCTCTCTTTCTCTATTTATATATCAATTTGCGTGATACGTCTAAATATGTTAAGTTCAACAAGTTATTTAGCGAATGCCTTTACGACTTTAAATAAACTCACTGGCCACGTGTTGACGGCAATAGCTACCCAATCAAGAGAATCCACATCATTCTCCGTAAGAAAAATTAGCTAAGGAAAATTTTGCAAGCGCCTTAAAAACCGCAATATTTAATGGAATTGACTAATTTTTATGGCAATGGTAATGGTGGTAATAAATTTTGTCCAGGAGAAGAGAACCCTTTTTCAAATTACATCAGTTTGTTATTGTTTCATAGCAGTAACTAATTTTATTTTATTTTATTATTCTTATAATCTATTTTATTTAAAATTAACATAGTTGCATGACATCTGTTTTTCATGGAAGGTTAGGATTTAGAGAATCGAAACTCTTTTTTGTTGGATGTTTTCAAAATGATAGGAGAAATATTTGAACAAGTGTTACTATTCGACCAAATATAATTGTTTGAATAAATATGGTGATTCAAATTAAATTTAATTTTAAGTAAATGTATTTTTTAAAAAAATATCTCGAATAGATATAATTATTTAATAGTGATGGGTACGTCAATAATGAGCTGACCCATTAAGGTGAAAAGGCCTAAATTTACAACAGTCCATGTATGCCTGGATGGTCAATACTAGCTATTGACCGGAAAAAAGGCTAATGAGCCAATAGAAATCCAAGAGTAGGACGGACAATTTGCTTCCAAGACGGTTAACGCTTCCATTGACCAAAAGTATCACCAGTTGACCGGCTGAAAACCTGGCCTCAAGTGGGCCAAACCCAGTTTAGCCCACACGTCCGTCCTCGATCAGCAGCAGTCTTCTCCCCTGATTTTGCGCTATCCACATAAGGCAATCTCTATTATAACGGTCATCTCCAGATTCACTGTGCATCTCTGAATGAAGACGGCAGAATCCTTTCCCTATCTCCTAAAAATCCTAATTGTTACATAATGTAGAAAGAAAGCAATCGATTCAGTGACCATTACTGTCATAAGGACTCTACACCAGAAAAGGTAACGATCTTAATAGAGCGTGGGAATCAAACCCGTCTACATAATGAAGGCATTGTAGCACGATAACTATAAAAGGCCATAGAATTCTCACTTCAATGTACGTTCTTACTTACCTGCAAAAACCTTATATTGCAACAGCTCTCACACTTCCAGCATTCTAGCTCTCTCTAATTCTCTTTGCTACCATGTTCTCAGGGAATATAGTACTTAGAGACTTCGCTTCTCACGAGCACCTAAAGCCTATCAACTTACGAGAGCATTCCCACGAAACAAACACTCTCAACGTTCATACTGCATCTCATTGCATTCTTCTTCTTGATTCGAAGGTTGTTTACTAACTTGAGTATTATATTATTTTTGGTGGGACAACCTCTCCCCGTCACCTGATCTCCTGTTCGTAGTTGTGGTGTGCAGGATCGAGACTCGGTAAATGGAGCCGAACTCAGACGAATGACTTAACCCGAATTTGTTCAAAACTTGAATCCATGATATATCATTGACACCGTCTATGGGAAGCTTACAAAAAGCGATCCAATTTTCTCCACTAACTCTCTCAATTTTACCTTCCAAGCCAATTTCATCCATCAGAATGGTAAATACCAGAGCGCAGGCTAGCAAGCCCGCTAGAGATGTGACCTCACCCGACTAAGATCATGCTGCTGGTAATTCAGTCAACGAGGTGATCAGCGGGGTGCTTGCCCCTTTTTTCAAAAGTTGACAGAGCATATGAGCAATATGAACAAAATACTCCAAATACTGTACTCCTGTCAGAAAAATGTACAGCAGGGGGCTCTGCCCGCAATAGTCTCTACTCCGACCTCTAGGAGGGGAGACCAGAAGAAGAAGAAGCCATAAAAAAAAACCAGGAAGCTAGGCAACACTTAAGCTTCGGAGGCCTCACACGTCCAGAACCGTCTAAGGATCGAAAGACATTTGGATAGTAGGACTCTGGAAGAGAGTCCAAAACGGAGGAATCCCTGATATTCTCAAGCGAAAGCCAAGCCTTAGGCTCAGGTTGGAGCCACCAGGATCGTTAGATCCACTAGTAGTAGTATCTGACCGGCTACTCGCCATACCAAAAAAAGAACAGAGTTGAAAACCTACCTTAACTCTAAATAATCTAGCAACGCCGCTCAACCAGATTCAATGGTGGAAAAGATTTGGAACTGCGTGTTCAAAGATGATGAACACACCATAGATCTAGACAGATCTCCCTTCACGGCAAAGATTTTGAACCGTTTCATGCCGGCAAAGTTCAAGATGCTAACTCTTGACTCTTATGATGGGAGTGATGATTCCATGGATTACCTCGATCATTTTCACACCCATCTGAGTCTACAGGGGTTGGAGGATGCAGCGATATGTCGTTACTTCCCTCTTACACTAAAGGGAAACCCCCGCATCTAGTTCCATCGTCTCCCATCAGAGTCGATGCGGAGCTTCCGAGAGCTCACCGACCTCTTCTTGGCGCAATACACTTCCAGCCACCAGAAAGAGAAGCAGCATTGATATCTTTTCCATATCAAGTAAAAGCAGGGAGAGAATCTGTAAAAGTTCCTAAATCACTTCGTAGCAGAGGCGAGAATGATTCCCAGGCTTACAGAAGAAATGAAGCTTAGCAGTTTCTTTAGGCAGGCAAGAAGGATTCCCAGGCAAGAAGGATTGCATGAGGACTTCTTTAGGCACCCAACGCACAAGAATCTACAGACCTTTCGGGAGGCAGAATCTATCATTAGGGACTATGCAGCAGCCAAGGAGGCTAACGAGCTAAGCGTCCTGAGGGACCGAACAGCCTCACTCTTTCCCAACTAATGGAAGGAATAAAGCGATCACTCCCTTAGGAAGCAGCATAGGACCAAAGCACCGGAGTGATGGGATTACGGGCTGATCAACCTGACACCTCTGACTAACACGCGCTCCAACGTCCTCATGCAAATTCATGGGGGAGAAGTACCTTAGGTGGCCAAAACCATTTAAGAAAGCAGAAGGAGGAAATTCAACCAAGTATTGCGATTTTCATCGATCTCCTAAACACTCCACGGAGAATTGTAAGACGCATCAGCAAGAGATCGAGGAGCTGATCCGGAGGGGCCACCTTACCAGGTTCGTCAAGAACCCTGGAAAGAGCTCTGACACCTCGGGTAGGGAAGGACCAGAGCTTTTTCATCCACGGAATTAGGTCGCGGTTGGAGTGGTTAATATAATCACAACCTGACCGGACAAAACCCCTACAGATCGCAAGGAGTAGTAGACTGGACAGAAAAACAGTGCATAGAAGACAGCTTCATTAGCTTTAGTGATAATAACATGAGCAATATAGTTTTTTCCTATGTAAATCTCCTTGTTGTATCCACACTCTTTTCAAACAGTAACATCGACTACCAATTGAAACGAGTCTTCATTGATATCCGAGATTTACTTTATCTTGATACATTTTTTTAATTTGGTTTAAAAAAAAGTCAACTGAAACCTGCTGAAGGCCCATTCTATGGCCTTAATAACGAACCAATGACTGTCCAATGAATGATCCAGTTAGAGGTCACCCTAGGCATATACCCAATAACGGCTAGTCGCGTACTCACCTTCTTGGTCGTTGACCTGCCATCCGTGTACAACGCTGTACTAGGCCGCTCGTGCCTAATAGCGTTCAGAGTTATCACTTCAATACCGCATCTCAAAATAAGTTCTCGACAGTTAGTGGTATAGGTAAAGTGTTGGGTGACCAAATCATTGGGCAGACACGTTACGTGTCCCAAATTATTCCAAGTGGCAGTATAAAGGCAGCAGGAGAACTTAACCACCGAGATAAAGCAATCCTACAGTAGGAGTAGTCTGGTGAGACAACCAATTTAATCCCACTGAATCTGGAGGACCTGGAGAAGTGCATATAGATTGGAAACTTACTCACCTGGACACTACATGACAAGCTAATAGCGTTCTTACGACAGAACACTGATATCTTTGCGTGAACTCCCACTGATATACCCGGGATTCTGACTGGAGTAATGGTCGACAAGTTGGGTCTTAATCCTGACCATAAACACATCCGGTAGAAGTGGAGAAACTACTCTATGGAGAAACTCATCGCCAACTAGGAAGAGGTGAAGAAGCTGTTGGTCGCCAGCTTCATTAGAGAAGTCCAATACCCAAATTGGCTCTCCAACGTTGTCCTGGTAAAGAAAAGTAACAAAAAAGGGCGAATGTCCGTCGACTTTACCAATGTTAATAAATCCTACCCAAAAGACAGCTTCCTTTTACCCAAGATTGACCTATTGGTGGACTCAACATCTAGTCACGAGCTGCTGAACTTCATGGATGCGCACTCGGGTTTTAACCAGATCCGAATGAGTCCAGATGACGAAGAGCACACTTCGTTCATGATAGACCAATACACCTACTATTATAAGGTCACGTCGTTTGATCTAAAGAATGCGGGTGCCACTTATCAGAGGCTCATAAACAAGATATTCGAAAAGTAGATCGGCCACAATATGGAGGTGTATGTCGACGACATGTTTGTAAAAAGTAAGACCACTAACGATCATATTTTTCATCTGGCTGAGTCGTTCAAGGTACTCCACACGTACAAAGTGAAGTTAAATTCTTCAAAGTGCGTCTTCGAAATATCCTCAGGAAAGTTCTTCGGTTTCATTGTCTCTCAATGAGGGATCGAGACAAACCCAGAGAAGGACAAGGTACTCACGGACATGACTCCGCCACGGAATGTCAAAGACATCCAGAGCTTAACCGGACAATTGACAGCCTTGTCCCGCTTCTTAGCAAAGTCGGAAGATAAGTATCAACCTTTCTTTAAAGCTCTGAGGGGGGCAAAAGCGAATGGATTCTAGTGGACTATAGAATACCAGGCAGCCTTTGACGAATTGAAGTAGTACCTGGCCAATCCACCGTTATTAACGTTACCCAAGGATGGAGAGGAGGTACACCTCTACGTGGCAATGTTAGAGGTGACTCTTAACTCTGTCCTCATATGCCATGACTCTGACTCTTAGCGGCCGGTTTACTATATGAGCAAGACGTTGACCAGCGCTAAGACGCGCTATCGACACGCAGAGAAGTTAGCCTTGGCACTTGTCTTCTCTACCCGAAAATTGAAACCTTACTTCCAAGCTCATCGCATGGTCATTTTGACCGATCAGCCACTGAAGAGTATCCTCCAAAAATCTGCATTTTCAAATGGCTAGTTAAGTGGGCTATCAAGTTGGGAGAGTTCGACATTGAATTTCAACCTAGACCAGCCATCAAAGGGTAGGCTTTGGCCAACTTCATCGTTGAGACCACGACACCAATTCCTAATAAACAGCCCACCGAGGGCACAGGACTACACAGGGGAGTCGGAATGGGTTCTCGACATAGGCGGATCGTCTACAAACTTAGGCAACGATGCCAGAATGGTCCTAAGGATACTAGACATGTTTGAGGTGAAGTGATAATTTAAACTCAATTTTCCAACCACTAACAACGTTGTCGAGTACAAAATCTTGTTAGCCAGGATAAGACTAGCCAAATAGTATTCAACTAGATAATAAACCATCTACAGTGACTCTGAGCTGGTCGTTAATCAGGTAAACTGGAGTTTCGGGGCATACAACCCTCACTTAGCTAAATACTTGGCTAAGGCAAAGGACGCCATCTGGAAATTTGATAAGCTAGACCTGATCCAAGTCCACAGAACTGAAAACTGGAAAGCTAACCAACTTGTCAGAGCAATGGCGGCTGAAAACCTAGAATAGTACTCGAGGGACATGCGAAAAGTCCTGAGCACTCCTAGCACAGAGAAACAGGAAGCAATATAAATCTCCGACATGAAACACTGGATGACACCTTACCAGAGATATCTGATGGACGGAGTACTACCAGGTAGCACGAACGAAACCAAACGGATCAAGAAGATGGTCGAATGGTATACCATAGTCGATGGATGACTATATTGTCATGGTTATTCGACTCCGTACCTCTAGCGCCTAACTCCTAAAAAGGCTGACTACACTTTGAGCGAATTCCACCTTGAGATATGCGGACCGCACATCGATGATAAAAACCTAGCATTCAAGATCATGCACCAGGGATATTACTGGCCGATAATGAAGAAGGACGCCCTTGACTTCGTGAAGAAGTGTGAGAATAGCCAACTCCACGGCAATTTTCACCATCAGCCGTCTACTGAGCTGAGATCTCTTCAAACTCCTTAGCCTTTTGAGCAATGAGGGCTCGATATTCTCAGCCCATTTCCCATCGTGACAGGGAAATATAAATTCATCATCACGGGTATCGACTACTTTACCAAATGGGTTAAAGCCGCCCCGCTGGCCAAGATCACTGAGTAAAATGCTATAGAATTCATCCGCCAGAGATTTTGCATTCCCAAGGCCATCGTGACTGACAACGAAGCCTAATTATCTAAAAAATGCTTCACCAAGTATTACACTAATCTAGGTATCAGATTGGTCCACACTTCGGTGGCGTACCCGCAAGCTAACAGATAGGTGGAGGTTATAAACCGCACCCTACTCCACGGTTTGAAGACCAAACTGGAGGATGCAGAGAGCTCATGGGTCGACGAGCTGCCCTCTATCCTATGGTCTTACTGGATGACTCTAGAGGAACCGACTCGCGAGATACCCTTCAATCTCTGCTATGGGATTGAAGTAGTTATTCCGGTTGAGATTGGACTTCCGAGTCATAGAGTAGAGTTTTTCGACCTGTAAGGCAACTCCCAAAAAATCAAGAAACACCTTGACATATTTGAGGAAGCCTTCGACGCTGCCAGAATGCGGACAGTAATTTACCAATAACGAATCACCAACTATTACAACAAGAAGGTAAAAGTGCGGCAATTCAAAGTTGGTAACTTAATCTTGCGAAACATTGAGGCTACGAGTAAGACCACCAACCAAAATAAACTTTTTTCTAATTGGGAAGGTCCTTTTCTATTCTAAGTTGTTTTACGAAATGGACATACAAACTTTGCACCCAAAATTGCAAGTTGGTACCACAGATGTAGAACACGATCCACCTCAAGCGCTACTTCCAGTAAGGGTACGGGTGGGTCATCCATGTTGCACGTGTATGCTTATAATAGATATATTGATATCAATAAAAGAAATGCTTTTTATATTGTATCATGTTGTTCTTTCTTTCCTTTTCTATTCTATATACATGTGTGTATATTTGTAGGGTTATATAAACGACCTAAACTGTCCCTAAGTCGGACGAATTTTTACCCGTTTGTAATTGAACCCTGATCATCCTGGTAACCCATGAGCAGTCAAATTAAACCCTGATCATCCATACAGTCCATAAGCAGTCGAATTGAACCTTGATCATCCAAACAACCTATAAGCAGTCGAAACTAAACCCTAATCATCCAGGCGACCTATTGACAGTCAAATTAAACCTTAGTCATCCATGTAACCCATTCACGGTCAAGATCTTTAGGGGTTTAAACAGTACGTATGACAATTTCCTTCAGAAGGAAATAGCATAATCAGTCAACAATGGTCGATAGGAGCAAAGACCTCCGTCCAAAAGTTGGCCACCCAAGTTCACATCAAGGCAGCGCTGTCAAGCATTTACTCACGCACGAGTATAGAATAGACTTGACACGACATCAAGATTTACCTTGATATCTTTTCTAGGATTTAAGTCCATCAGAAAGCACCATAAATGTCTCAAGTAAAGCAGATGGTCAACTTGTGTACAATATAATAGGTCGACCGCCAACATAAGAATAAATAATTAAAAGATAGCAACAAAAGCAAAGACGCAGAACGTCAGTAAAATGATAATTTTATTGATTATATCTGTGCATTTACAATTACATGTAAAAAGCAAGGGTACAAAATTTATGATAGAGTAGAGCTCCCATAAGGAGGCAGTGATGGCCCCTGACTACTTTGGCACCGGGCCACGAGGTTCTCACGACGCTGGGCAAAACGGTTTGTTGGGTCAAGAAATTCAATTAGAAAGTTCAGGTCAAACAGTCGTGCAATGTGCCGGCTGAGGTTGACTCATTCCCACACCCTTACCCACAGCATCTCAGAGACCTTATGGGGACGTATACGAGTGGACAACTTGTTCTCCAGTGATGTCATCTATCCAAAGAGTTGGTCAGTGTGCCTCGTCGCCCGATCAGCTTTCTCTCTCAGTTGGGTAATCTCGCCTTTCAATCCAACATTCTCCTTTTCCAAACTCGATATCACAGTTTGAAGGGCAACTGTATCCTCCTAGTGCTCCTCCTAGAGTAGTTCCATCTCCTCCTCGATATCATAGGACTGTGACGGACCGACCTTATTTCACCGCATAAAGCCGCCATCAAGCCTAAATCCTTGCATCAAAATAGATAATAGAAAACAACTAGGTGGACATAAAAAATTTTCTTTTCTTTCATGTAAATAAACCTTTCTTTTGCACGCAGGATCACTTGAGGCCGAACTATATGAGCTGGCCTTCTGATTTTAATTTCATACTTGGCCGGCCAACACTAAGGTTAGTCGAAACATGAATGTCTTGATATGACTTGAGATGTTACTAGAAACATGGATTTCATTTATCAATAAAGTAATCACAGAAACATGCTAACATTCACAAATTCTTATACTGCGTAACTGTTCTACAAGTCCTTCTCAAAACATCAAAAGAAATAAATCAAGTTCTTCATTGATTAGCTCCGGCTAGCTATGCCGTCTAGCTACTTCATATGGTTTTACTCAGTTTCGTCCTTCATAAGCCTCTCGTCATCTGAAAATTGATAAAAATGAGCTACAAAGCCCAGTAAGACACTCACATGCAGAAAACATAAATATACATATAATCAGATCAAAGTAAGGATTTATATCATAACTTTAACATATAAAATCACCATATAATTTCTTCTTTAGTTCAGAATTTTCTTATTCTTATTCTTATTATCTTATATTCAGAAGATTCATAAAAACCATTCGAAATTCTTATCATCTTTAGGGATCGGACGGGAGCGGACAACATCGAGGAACGGTTGTGTGTTACCCCAAAACCTAAAGCCATATCCTCTCATTATACTCCCCGAGGCGGGAGATAATACCTTTAACCCGGCATACGGGGCCGTAATCCAAAAGTCTTATGCCACCAAAAGTCTCCCCCCATGGCCCAGAAGGCAGTCCTCGCGTATCACTCCAATATCCCTCATCCATCTTTAACAGCAAGTTTAATGGAAACTCGGTTCTTAGTTCATATCTTTTGATGGGCCATCCGTCATAGTTCGAAAGTCGAAAGTCATAGAGTTCCACTTGCTATCCGGATTACATATATTTTCCTTATTCTTATAGCCTTTATTCTTTAACTTCAACAATTGAAGTCCATATCATCTTAAAGTCGAAGATTCTTTGATCAAAAGTCAGAGGTCTTTTTCGTCAAAGTAGGAAATCTTTTTCTTAAAATCGGAGTGCTTTTCTAGCAAGGGCGGAGTTCTTCTTCTTAAAAGGCCGGAGTTCTTTTTCTAAAAAAAATCGGAGTTTTTTTCTCAAAAAGGCGGAGTTCTTTTTTCCAAAATGCCGGAGTTCTTCTCTCAAGAAGACGGAGTTCTTTTTACAAAAGTCGGAGTTCTTTTCTAAAAAGTCAGAGCTCTTTTCTCAAGAAGACGGAGTTCTTTTCTCAAAAAGACGAAATTCTTTTTCTCAAAATGTCGGAGTTCTTTTCTCAAGAAGGTGGAGTTCTTTTCTCAAAAGTCAGAGCTCTTTTTTCAAGGGTTGGAAGCCTTTTCCTTAAATATGTAATTATCAAAGTTCATATAAATCGACAAATAATCATACTTCAAGTAGAACAAAACCAAACATCATAAATATCAGGGTTTCTTTTTCTAAAATGCGATTAAGAACGATTCTTCCTTAAATCAAAGGAGCAGAACAAACATCATACATACTGAAACATAAGTTCATAAAAATATCAGATATACTAGCATCGTAAACATGCATAATCATGAACTTAAAATAGGGGTGAGTACTCTTGCCTGGATTTCTTTTACTTCGCCTTGAACTTTTGGTCTCCCTTTACTAGAAAACTCTATTGTGTGCCTTTTTCTCACGCCATCTAGTTCTTATTTATAGGCTTTGGGTCTGACGGCCGTCGTTTGGGTTTGGCTATACTGGGGGAAATGTTTCGGAATATGTTATTTATGGCTTTATATTCCCAAAGAGTTTCCTCATTAAATTTCTACTTGGGTCTGGCGGCGGTCGTTTGGGTTTGACTATACTGGGAGGAATATTTCAGAATATGTTATTTATGGTTTTATATTCCCAAAGAGTTTCCTCATTAAATTTCTAGGTTATTTATGGTTCTACATTTTCAAAGAGTTTCCTTATTAATTTTCAAATTATTTATGTTTCTTATTTAAATACATTCCGGTCAACTAACTGGCGTTGACCGGATTACTTTTCTTTTACTCGTCCTTCCTTCCATTCACATTTTTTGATCAACATTTTACGTTGACCAGATTACTCTTTCATCACGCCTTTCGGTCAACACTCGTTGACCGGATTACTCATTCTTCACACCTTCCGGTCAACACTTGTTGACCAGATTACTATCTTTAACTCGTTTTCCTAGGTAATTTTAACTTGGCATCGGGGATTTTCTATATTCTAGGATTTGGGCCATTACAGGCTCGATTGTGATGACGCCCACCTTCCTCTTCCAGGACAGCACCTTCATCTTCTGCACCAGAGAAGGCGGTCCCCATTGCGCCCTCTTGGATTCCGTATGAGAAAGCAAGTGGTCTCTCTGAAACTCGAGAAGGTGACCCTCCACCAACTTCAAAAGCAACTCTACTACAGTAGTCTCCTCATTTGTGGGCATCCCAGTGTAAATGTCGGGTACCCTATCCCAATCAAGGGCCAAGCCGTATCAACATAAACGGAAAAGAACTTGTTCTTCTAGTTCTTCAAGGAATTATATATAGCACTGCTGATTTGGAGTCTTCGTGGGGACAGGGACACCCAGTATCTGCCTTGGGTGAACTTAAACATCACCCTAACCACCTCCACTGTCAACAGCTTCGAATAGTGACAGAGAAAAATACAGAGTGTACACAAGTATCGCACAGTATTGGCATAAAATTGTCCAATGGAGACCTAAAGGGCGGAAGACATAACCCACTCCTCAGGTGGGCCTCGTATATGGTGATACAACTCTCAGGAGGGGAGCACATCCTGTCTTCTTTGCCTGGCATCATGAAAATGATCTCGTTAGGGATATTGTACTCAACGTACAACTCCTTCACTTCACTAGCTGTGATCATCGAAGAAATCTGGATTACAGAAAGCCATGAAAATAGAAGTAAGAAGGTTTTTGATATTTAAAAAATTTTCAGGAAGGAAAGCGTGGGAAGTTTGAAAAGAAACGGACGGAGTACTTAAAAGAATGTGAATGCCAGAGAAGGAGAACTGTCTCGTAAACGTGCGCCCATCATTGTTGACACGTATCGCTCCTTGAAAGGGTGCAGTTGAATCAGATCCTCTAGTGTATTAATTATTAGGATCGCAAATTCATTGTATGCAAATACGTAACCAACTTTTCGACTGACAGTCCAGCGGCATGAGGGCATGTCGTTTCAACTCTCACTAGTTCTCCAGATTCTGGCCTAGACGGTCAATGAATCTGGTCAATGCTTCTTTCAGCAGTTCTGCAATTTTTTGTCTAAACAGTCATCGAATCCAATCAACGCTTCCTTCAGCAATTTTCCGACTTTTGGCCAATACGGTCAACGATTCCGATCAATACTTTCTTCAACCAGTTCTCCGGACTTTGGCCTAGACGTTCAACAAATCCGGTCAATGATCTTCTCAGCCAGTTTTTCGGATCTTGACTTTGCGGTCAACAACTGCAACTAACATGATCAACAGACCAAAAATCATTGTCAGTTTCCTCACCAAGTCACCTTAGGCGGGTAGCCCAGCCACTCACCTCCTATCTTGAACATGATGGAGGCCAATGTCCTAGACCACCAGCATGGGGGGCTAGTGATGGGTACGTCAATAATAGGCTAGCCCATCAAGGAGGAAAGGCCCAGATCCACAATAGCCCATGTGTGCCTGGTCGATCAACGTCAACTGTTGGTCGAACGAAAGGCTAATAAGCAGTAGAAGCCCAAGAGCAGGATAGACAACTTGCTCCCAAGACGGTCAATGCTTCAATTGACCGAAAGTATCGACAATTGATCAGCTGGAAACCAAGCCTTAAGTGGGCCAAGCCCAATTTAGCCCACACGTCCGTCCTGGATTAGTAATGGTCTTCTCCCATGATTTCACAAACTCCACAGAATGCAATTTTTATTATAACGGTCACCTCCAGATTTAATGCACATCCCTGAAGGAAGATGCCAGAATCCTTTTCCTATTTGTTGGAAACCTTAGCGGTTACAGAACGTAGAAGGAAAGTAATCAATTCAGTGACCGTTACTGCAATAAAGGCTCCACGCCAGAAAATGTAGCAATTTTAATAGAGTACGGGAATCAAGTCCTTCTGCACAATGAATGTGTTGCAGCACAATGGTTATAAAAAAATCGTGGAATTCTCACTTCAAGACACGTTCTCACTTACCTGTAAAAATCTTATACAGCAACTGCTCTCACGCTTCTAGCATTCTAGCTCTCTCTTACTCTCTTTGTTACGACATTCCCAAAGAATACAGTACTTAGAGATTTCACTCCTCACGAGCACCCAAAACCTCTCAGCTTACGAGAGCGTTCCCACGAAATAAACACTCTCAATATTCATACTGCATCTCATTACATTCTTCTTCTTAATTCGAATACTATTTATTGATTTGAGTGCCAGAGTATTTGTGGTTAGACAACCTCCCACCTTCACCTGACCTCTTTGTTCGTAGTCGTGATGTGTAGGATCTAAACTCGATAAATGGAGCCGAATTCTGACAAACGACTTGACTCAAATCTATTCAAAATTTGAATTTAGGACGCATTAAATATTAATGTAAAAAAAATATAAATGTTTCATATTAGTTTCCACAAAAACTTTATTAGTTGTTTTTCAAAGAGGATAGAAAGCAACGGGAGATGTAAGAAAGAGAAACCATTACCAAGAA
>JAODPA010147936.1:0-15238 GCA_025585075.1 Nepenthes mirabilis
AAAAAGTAACTATTTAAATGATTATATTTAAGGTTTAAATACCATCTATTAGATTTTTTCTATCCAAGTGAGAAGGCAACTAAATGTATTCTTATGGCTTATAAGATGATATAACATCTCATCTATTCACACTAGCATCCTAAGTGTCAATGAAAAATCCCCAAATATTTTTCTTTACACAAAAACTAGGGATTCTGGAATACATAAATGGTGGAGAATTTTCTTTTCATGGGGCGGGTAGGGGCGGAGCACGGTGGTGAGGGGAGGAGACTGGGCGGCGATACAACCAAGAACCCCTACTTTTCCGGCGATGTCATGGATTTTGATGCGTGGAGAATTATAAAACAGTGAAAGAAGACATGTTAACACTCCCTCCATTGTTTTTAGATCAGCAGCATTTTCGGAAATGACCTGAAAGTTACTGATCTAAATTATAAAAATTATTTCTTATATAATATAAAATAACATCTCTTATAACAAACCCAAAGTAGATCAAACCTGGAAAATGAAAATTTTATACACCGGGCTGTCTTTTTTGGATTAGCATTCAATGAGAACAGCACAGGCAAATAACAAGGATACTGTAATAACCATGACATTAACTTGTATCATGAATCCACAAGTAACAAGACCTTACAAGGGAGGATGGTTCCATAACAGACCCCCGGGGGAGGGTGTTCCGGTCATTTGGAACAGATAATTTTATCGACCATGGGCCCAACCAACCCTAGTTCTCGGGAACGGAACTCGTCATTCACAGTCACCGACGATATAAGCCGGGCCTCGATGCCTATCAAGCCCGATCTCTAATTTGCTACAATTTTCAGTTAAGGGTTATTGTACATCGATCTCACAGGAGCTAACCAGGCTTCGTCGATAGTGAAAACTGGCTACTGAAATCTAAATATTCCTCAGAAATCACGACCACGGGGGAACTACCGAATGGTAACGATCACTTCCTTCGTGGGCCTGACCAGAAAAAATTTGTAGGGATATAATATCATACAACTAGCGTACCTAAAATCGAACTTCGTGAGGGGGAGGAATCCGAGTGTGGAGCAACCTTTAGAGATCAGGTTTACGTTCGTCCTTTGTCAAAGCACCGGGCCCATCATCAAAACCGGAACTAGGTGCGAGTTCATTTAGGTCGAGAAAGCGTCTTCTTGTGGACCCGTCATCATCATTTTGTCTTGGGCTATCTAATTCTGCCGGGGCCTGAGTATGCTCTTTCTCGACCGTGTGATCTTCATCGGGCTGATCAACTTCCATTTCTCTCCCCTCGTCTTGACCCTCAGAATCTTGACCGTCCATCGAGTATTCCGTGTTGTCACTCACATCTGAATGCCGGTCCGATGCATTTGATTTTTCGGTTTTCGTAGACTCAGAGTCGGATTCCGAGAGATCGTACTGCCGATAATTGATTCGGGTTCGGGCAGCCCGTTTACTCCGTCTTAGCCCTGTTTGAAGCTCATCGACTGATCTCAATTTAGCTCCTCTCCTAGCTCGGTCCGGCATTTTCTTCAATCTTTGGGATTGATCGCTATCTTCTTCACTGACACTCAACGAATCTTCTTCTTCCTCCTCTTCTCCATTTTCCTCGCTCCATTGATACTCCTCATCTCCTTCAGAACTGCTCGACAGCTTCTTCCTGTGTTTTCGCTTTCTCAAGTACTCCTCATCATAGACTGCTTCCCCGACTATCTCATCATCGCTATCAAAGTCGGCCTCATTGTCTGAAACCGCTTCGACAAATTCCTTCTCTGAATACCGCTGAGGCCTTTGTCTTCTCCGATTGCTACTCATGACAAACAATTAAAGAAAATGTCAAATGACGTCACCATGCAACAAATTATCAGCCCATATGTATGGGGGGAAAAATTGTTTTGGTGTTACTTTCCTCTGAAAGCCCAAATTCACATTTTTAAATTGTAATATTTTGTAAATATATGCATATCTCAAATAAAAAAAAATTTTTTTTTCAGTTGCCTACCATTCAAGCTTAATAATGATAAAATTTATTAAAACTTAGGCAATTAAATTTTAATATATAATTCACTTTTATTATGATCACAAGTAAAAAGAATTTCACATCCGCAAAGTCCAATATTAATACTTACCACTTGATACAGCTGATACGACCAAAGTATTACCGGTATCACAATTCATTTTCTGTCTAATACAGTCGTAACCGATATTGACACAAATAATTTAATCTTATAAAAAAAAAAAAAAGATTTCCAGGGTCTGAATCTACCTCCTATCCAATGGTTCTTGAGGTTTCAGATCGTCTTCCATTTCATCATACTCGGGTGGGGATGGTGCACTAAAAGAAAGGTGAGGAGCTTGTGAAGGGCCAGTCCATCCACCATTAACAGAAGGTTCATATCTCCCAACAGCTTCTCTTTTAATACCGGGTTCCGGAGACTGTTGCTTCCGCCTGATTTCCAAGTGAGAGCATTAAAACTCAATATAAAATAAGACAACATTATTCCCAGAAAAATTCCAGCAACAATTTCACAATGATTCATAGATGAAAATATCAATATGCTGCCATATCGGTGATAGATGAAAATTTCACCGATATTTCTCTGACAGCTTATGATTCTCAGAAATTTTTTCCTTCAATATATCCAATACTGATACGACCACAACAAATGTCAACACCGATATGGATATTTTCATCCATGCTAAGAATGCTTAAATCAATTTATATTTGTCAGTCCATACTTGGTGATCTTGATAGCCTCATTAATCGAGCGGTCATAATCATCTGCAAAATTTTAAAAACAAAAAAAAAAAAAAATAGAATTACAAAGATGAGTCCAACATCAAATTACAAGTTGGTGAAAACATCAAATTGGAAGATGATGTGGGAAAATGACACACCAACTGCTAAAAAGCAACATCAATAACCAAAATATTAAGAGATGATTGCAGCAAAGCCTCATAAAAGAGACATTACCATAAAGAGATGAGTTCCATCATATCAATCATATTCTTAATACTGGCATCAAATTTCAACTTTCCCATGACAAATAAAAGGCACTCAGGTGTAAAACTAAAATGAAATAGTTAACTACAGCAACAAGCCTTTGTTGGTAATATTAATCCATTTACACCATTCCATTCAATCTAATACAATATCCTCTAATAGTAGAAATAATTTGAAATAAATTTTATTACATCATTCCAAATTTTCCTAGATCTACCTATTCTTTTCTTTCCTCCGATCCCAACTAATTTGTATTTCCTCAAAGGTACTTTAATTGCCTAAATTTTAAAGTATTTGAACCACCTTAAATGTTCTTCCCTCATCTTATCTCCTATAGGTGCAGCTTATAAATGTTTATTGATATCATTATTTCTAACCTTATCTTTAAGCGTAAATGATACATGGAAATATAAAGAAACAAGAAAGCAAGAACAGATAATGAAACTCTAAAGCGTGCCCGATTATTTCAAAAACTTAAGATACAGCCAACAACAAATATCATCCTATTAACCCGTGAAATTTCGCTTAGCCAACAATGGATCAATAAAAACCAGGCACAGACAACACTTAAGAATGTTTAAACCAAAGCTGGAAGAGCAGAAATAAACCTGGAGAATGAATTTTAATATCTCAGTAGTTATAAGCCACAGGCAGGAAATAATGAAGTAAATAAAAGGTTTATTTGTTTGCAAGAGCGTCCAACTTTGAGCAAATATATATATATATATACATGTTTTCAACAAGCCTCCACCTACCAAATGTGTAAGTGACAGGTTTCCGATCACGAAGAGAGCGCCCAGCAGCAAGCCCGTCAATGGTCATGATGTTATCGAGAAGAATAGTTTGTCTCTGTTGCTTCTTGAGCAGCTTCTCTTTCCTCTGTGAACAAAGCAGAGAGATGACAACTAAATTCAGAAGTAGGTAAAACCAACACAACAACCAAAAAACGCCTTTAAGTCTCACTAAGATGGGGTCACGTCAGCCATATGAATTCATTCTTGTCATTTTACTTAATTTAGTACAATATTTTTTGAGATAAGAAGCAATTTCAAGTCATTTTTTATCACATTATCCCAAGTTTTTTCTACTTCTACATCTTCCTTTCTTTATTCCAATTAGTATTAATTTATATTTCCTCACAAGTGTTCTATTTTCTAGGTAAAACCAATACGGATCTAAAAAGGGCAACCAAAATGCATGTGGCTACAACATCTTTTTTTTTTGGGTAAGTATGTGGCTACAACATCGTGGAGCCAAGAGAGTCAAATGTACGGATCCTCATCCTTACATTGCAGAAAAACTGTTTCCATAATTAGAAGATTATAAGAAGACGGAGACAGTACCTTGTGAATTTTCTCAATCTCAGGAAGCATATCATTCTTTAACTTCTTCCCCAAGGAAGCCTCCGTTCTGTTTTTGCTTGAGAAAAGTTTCTCCTACAAAGAGTGGATTTGGAAGCATAAAAAAGCAATACATGAATTATAAAAAGATCTCAAGAGTCAGAATGATAATCCGAGATGCAATGCCAGTAAAAAAATGTACTACTTCAACACATAAGAGACAAGTATCATCTAAAGCAATCCGTAAGAAGCAGGAAAATCAAAAACACTTCTTCCCCTCTCCCTCATTGCCCACATATCAATGGTATCACTAGAAATGGTAGTCTGGTGCACAAAACTTTTGCTATGCCTGTGGTCCAAGGAAGAGCCAAATCCATTTTGGATCTATTATACATTTCAAACCTGTGACCACTAGATTACACGGCTACAACTCTGTCGTTGCACTCGAGGAAAATCACTATAGGACGCAAATCAAACAATAATCTCAAAATCCAACAGAAAGTGGGGGATTCAGAACTGCCAAATGAATTCCTCATCCATCAGTGGGTGTTGCTAAAAGCCAAATGCTTAATTCAATGCATATTAGCTTCTTCAACAAAAGGAGTAAGGAAGCCTACCTCTATGTCGATAAATGGCAGGAGCGAAATTCAAAAAAATGCTTTTCCAGTCCCCATCTATCAGTATCTTACCTAAAGTCACACAATCAATATAGCAATCTATTGATCTACACACACACACAAACAGATGGATGATTGACTGGTAGCTCAGAATTTTAGAAAACTAATTTATTCCACGTATTATTGAGATTCTAAAATGACAATTAAATGCTTTGTCTAATATTGTATGTTGATCAATTTATTTGTAGACTACCAATATTCCATATAGTTGAATTTTTTGAATCCTAATAATTAATAAAAGTAGAATGGTTCCTTTATATATTAATTTCAGAATTTGACCCCAAAAAATTAATTTGAGCACACATACCTACATTATAAGTATCATTTCTTAGAGGTGACTTAAAACATTAAACTATAGGAAACTCAGTAGTAACTATTTTTCATTTTCTGAGGTCCACAATTTCCTTTATGATTTGCAGATATAGATTACTTAAACATATACCTATCCCCAGAGCTCTCTTCCAATTCTGTCGTCATAGTCTCCCTGACATTGTATCTATAATAAGCACGGGCATCGAACAAGATTTGAATTAGTAATTAGAAGATTGAGAAGGCATAGGAACATGATGCGCCTAATGTTCTGTACCCTTCAATGTAAGTTGGTAAAGGTGAGACGGAGAAGCTGATGCACATCTAGTGAAAAGTCAAGAATTAACTCAAAGAGCACACTGATAAACTATTGGAGGGTAGGCGTTGGCATAACAGTAAGGTCAATCCATCGTAGCCTAGAGTTCCCGTGTTCAAATAACTTTTAACAGCCTCTTTACAATACAAGGGTAAGACTTCGTACATCGTGGCCTCCTTATGCAATCGGCCACTATTTACATTAGACAAGCACTCCTATGACACTGTAAATTTGGATGAGATGTCATCTTTCAAAGCCCTAGTTTTGCTCAAGTACATTATTCGAAGCATTCCAAGGTCTAATTTGGTTATATTCAAACAGAATTTTACCTGCTTCATTATATATAACAACAAGTTAAAGATGATAAATGTTAGAAACTGCAAGAACTCCAATGAATTAACTCAAACAAGTTACAAATTGAAAGTTCTTCAAATTTGGGAGAATGGATGTATATTACAAACACTTTAAAGCAATAATAAGCTAAGCCGAACCACAAAGAAATGGCAGAAGAGTGTTTGAATCAACAAAGAATGCACACAACACCCACAGGAAAATCACAAAAAAGTTTTCCCATTTTCCTGTTCTTTTTTCTTTTTTTTTTTTCAATTGTTTGGCTTTTTTTTTTCCTTTTGGAAGGGCCAAGTTGATTGGTTATTACCTAAATTTTGCAACCTTTTGACCGACAAGTGCAAGCCCATGTTCACATCTGCCCAACCACCAGTCCATCAAAAAAATTACAAGAACATTGAATGAAGTTTCATTGGAATTTCCAAATATTCTCATTATGCTTTCTAAGTGACTCGATAATGTCAATATGCAAATTCATCGAAGTCAAACAAATAACCAACAGTTTTATACCAGCAATAATTAGTCACGTAAGTAACTTACAGAAACATCTTGAAATTCATCCAAATTTGTTGCTACTGTTTCCCACTTATAAGATGTATTAGGAAGAACAAGTGAACCCTTCATCTTCACCTTTTTCACCTCAACCTTCCTGAACTCCCTATACAACCTATGCCCAATTATAGGATCGTCTTCATACCTACATGAATGGTAACTAGTTCAGAACAATACATGAACTAACGAATACTATTAAGAACAAACTTAGAATAGAACATCAATTGAATTAAGTAACAAATGAAGATCGCCCAACAACACAAATTGTGAGAACCAGAAAGGTCGCAACAGAACTTAATTCATAATTCAGAACTAGATCAACTGAACTACCAGTAGGAAATTCCAGTTGAATCACCCCCAATCCGTTCCTTGCGAAATGCAGAAAGCTTAGCACCATGTTTGACGGAGTCATCAATGTAGTTTCTGATGTCTTCTTGCTGTACATCGAGATCATAAAATGACCGACATAAATGTCTACACCAAGAACTGGTTTTTAAAATATGTAAAAAACTCAACTACACAAGATAGTCATAATGGAAATGGAAGGCATCAATAGATCCAAAGATTATGATTCATTTGGAGGATGATCATGCTAGTGGTATGGGAACTATTGTGATGCAAATATCAGCCATGTGATAAACCCCACAAACTCATATTATTCCATTAAAGAAAAAGCTCGAATAGATGACAAGACTTGTCAAAATGCAGACATAATATGAAGATCTGCTGCAAATTAAAATGGAAGATACTAATGAATAGTTGACCCGGATTAAGAATCATGCATGACAAGGTCAGTCAGTGGAGTTGAAGGGAAATTTTCAGTGAATTACAATCAATCCATAATTAATGCAGCTTAGCCAGCAAGTTCCATCAAAGTATTAAGAGCGAACGAGAACTGATTATGATACCTCAACACGAATGTCACATAATGCTTTCAAGATCACTACACGAATCCTAGGATCAAGAGACTTGTAAACTTCAATCTCCGCCCTAAAAAATCACGTGTAAATTTCATAAGGTCATCAAAATAACAGAAAACTCCAGAATCAAATTAATACTCACCCATGAGAAGCAAAAATGGGTATTTCTCCATCAGCGACCTTCAATAACATAAGATCATATAAGATCAGAATGGCAAGAGGAGGAACCAACTTGTGGCAGACTATTATCAATAGTTTCATAGGTCAGTAATTTACCCAATGCCACCAGTCCCTGAGTTTTCTACATAGAACTGTAACCCAGGTGCCTCGCCCGCAAGCCATTCTAGTAACTGGAGGAATTGCCTAATACCATTTTCAGGAAACAAAAAAACAAAATAGTAATTCAAACCATCAAAATAATTTCGTGGACAATAAATAATCAATCTCCCATATGAAGAGTGTGTTGACGTGATAACAACCAGAAACCAACGCCACATAATACTTAGGCATAAAGAAGATCCACAGAACCATAATATCAATAGAAATCTTATCCAAATCAACAACAGATGAACTCCCAGAACATAATCGACAATTGAAATTGGCTGTTCAAATGGTCTTGCTAGTGTACAGCTCCCATCATAATAAAAGTTCAGCTCTCCTTTAAAGAATGACAGTTCAGCATAAAGAGGGGGAACAGGCCCATTGCATATAGTAAGCCAAGCACATTTGTATTAGCTCCATTAAACCATTTCCCATTTATGATGATAAAAGTTCTATGCATTACATTACCAATAATCAAACCCCCATGGTATTTAATAAAAAATAAAGGCTGATGACTAACCTAGTATGCTAGGTACAAACTTAAGTAGATATTGAAATCCTTTGACATAGCAATTCACAAAAATAGGAACATATACCACAGCAGGTCTATATTAAGAAAAAATATATCATAAACAGGTCCTAAGTCTACTAAATGCTCAAACCTTCTAATAGATTGGATGATAAATATTAACTTATTGAGGAGTGTAATCCAAATGGGAAATACATACGAGAATGCAACAAGCTAACTGCATCTGTCAAAAAGGCTTTTAAATTAATAATTTTAGTGAAAAAAACAATCTACTTCAATCATACTTACACAAAAAAAGTTGAAAAATAATGATAGAAAATAGCTTATCTCCACATATATGTATATATATATATATATATACACAGTAGGAGACATGAGGACGGAAGTTTCCTAAGAATGAAATAAGGAAGAAAAGGAATTCTCAAAATCCTTGAAAGAGCACATATAAATTCCCTCAATATACTAAAATAACCAATATCTTCAATAAAAAAGGCCTCAAATTTCCTCCTGTTCATTGAAAGGAAAACATGGGCACGGGTACACACTCAGAGGGGGACCTAAACCCACACCACCAGAAAACACTAGTCAAAATAAAAAACTATTACTTCCCTGGTCACACACCAAAAAGTAGCAAATGATGAACTGGAAAGGGCTATCTCCATGAATAACAACCCCATTCCATGGAGTGGGGAATTCACACACATCCTATTACAGCTTGTATTAATGCCTAAAAGCCTTATAGGTTATAGAATAGAGCCTTTGGTCCCTAGATTATATCTATATTAATGTATGAGTTAGTAATATGTAAAATATCTTCCAGGATACTTTCCTTATTTAGATTTTGTAGTCTATGAATTCATGTATCACACTTAATTATAATAATTCAATACAATTCACTTAATCTCTAATATGGTATCATATTTTTTGTCAGATCCATCATGTAGGAAAACTCCTACACTATTGGCAAGCAGTTAGCCTTTTGACACTGCCCCCTATTCACCTAATTTCACCTACATTAATTTTTTTTATTCTATGTGCTCTGTTTCTAATATACACTAACAGCTTTTATTACTCTAATGTTTGCATAAGGACCTCGCAGATTTGAAGGACTTCTCATGCTGCACATAGAGCTAGTTTAATATTTGTAACAATATATGGACAGGGATGTGAACAGTCTGTTACTGTGCGCATGAATAATTCCCTTGGATGATGCATGAGAAAGATACTCATCTTTGCTCTGCTCTGTTTCCCTGTTGCTCTGAATAGAGCAAGTGCAAAATATTGCAGACACTAGTGTTTGTTCCACGATAAAGCACACACCAGGGTTCATGCTTGCTTGATGGTGTTCGGTTCTAATTTAAGTTGCAAGAGACTGCACAAGCCATTGTCCATGTTTGTTTGATAGTGTTGAGTTCTAATTTATGTTCGGGGGGTAAAATAAAATAGAAATTGTCTTTTGGAAAGAAGGTTTAATGATTGATAGTTTGGTCTTGAAAACTGCTTTAGTCCTGTCCTGAATGATAATTATGGAGTCCCTTCTACTTAATCTATTACAGCATCCTATGCTATTTAGGTTTTTATACTCCATAAAGGATAAAGTCATACCTTGTACTTAGTTATGTTCAGTTAATTCAATACAATATAATCAACTTTATTCTGAATATGAGAAATCCAAGATAAAGAGACAAGGAAGCTAGCCTATAAGCTATTCCAGCCAATGAAATTTCTTTCTTTCTGGATTTCCTGCCAACTAAAGGAAAGAGACCATAATGGCAGTTGCTGTACTGCAAGAAGGAACACTTGTCCAAAAGGTGAGACTCAAAACCATCAGCTCACTTTACAGTCGGTGTGATAAACTCCCTAGTCATGTTCAGTGAAGAACATAAGCACCCTACATGTATGATCCCTGATACATGAAGGGCAGACTTTGAGCTATACATTCTCCTTTACAATATGGTGAATTACCACCACAAAGGTAATCACCTAGAAGCAGAGACCACATGGACAACAATTACAGGAAAATCTCAGTTTTAAGGAAAACAGCCCATTGCAGTCCTGAGAATTTTGGCACCATTACAACAGATTATTCCACCTAAATGCATGACATATGGTTACCTTATATGGGATTAAAAAGACTTTCATGGCATACATATATGTATATATCTTTACTGATCTACCTAAGCAAAAAAAAGAGAGACTTGAACTCTATTTTCTTTCATTGGCATCACCAGAAACTGAAGGATTCACCAAAACTACTAAAGTTACTATATCAATCAATGTGCTTCAATCCTCCCAGTCACATCTTCCATATTCAGCATACTACTAGGTTTACTGTTGTTGTCGACCTTACATGCCTCTAGGTAGGGACATAACTGGCATAGTTAACGAGAATTTTCACACTGCACTGAAGTTTGCAGGCTGCATGGTTCGGTCTCAAGATCAGCAAATTTGCAATCTTTTTTTAAATAAACTATGAGGCTACTAAATATTGTCATTCTATGGACACCAGTCAAGCTTAATCTTTTATTCACCAAATTAGGCACGTGGGTGTAGTGTATATATAAATTACTTGATCGAAAAAGTGAAAAGGAAAATCAGATCCTAATCATTGCCAAACCACATCATCCTTCAGACCTTCCCTACAAAACTAACCGCCAATTTTGGTTGCACCTAATCCAGTGTCAAACACAAGTTAGTGGCACAAGCCTTCATGAAATAAATCTTCTGTAACAGTTCATTAGCCCTAAAAACTATCATTATTGACAACCAAATTATTACCAATCACCAAGCGAGATTGCGCCTTTTATGCCAGGCCCAAAACATACAAAAAGCAGAGCCACTGATCTAAGACCTCAAGCAGACATCAGTTTCTGGCATATAACTTCATCAACAAGAGAAGAATACTGAACAAGACCACTAACATTGAAAAACCTTTCTAAAAGCTAAAATGGAGAAGATCAACGTATTTATCATGAACAAAGATGTGAGATCACAACAATCACTGAAAAATACTTCTGCAGTCCGGGTGGCTTCAACTTCTCTACCTGAGTTATTTTGTTTGCAATTACACATTTACCACGAAGAAATGCAATCGTAGTCAAAGTGACTGAAAAAATAAAAAGAACTACTTTTCCGGTATTGGGAGCTTCAACTCCTCAAACTTAATTGTGTTTGCAATTTCTCCACAGAGGGCTTCATGAAACACATTCCTCTTCAAGATCCCAATTCATAAATTGACTCCACATTCAAAAAAAACAGTACAAAACTATTTGAGAGCATCCTCGACAGAAAGGAATTCCAACCACCACATAAAAATATAAAGGGAATGAAAATGTAAATGGTAATTCACCACTACCCCTTGAAGCCCTACGTCCATTGCTTCACCAAACACAACCCAGAACGGGGAATCCCCAATTTATCATAGAAACTCACAAGTCTCATATAAATCCCAAAGGCATTAACAAATGCAAAGATCTACTATGCAGAACACACATAGAGCTCTTTTTCCCCCTTCCTCTAGTAAACTTGTTTTGACCAAGTTTTTGAGAGATTCTCTACTCCTAAAGCAAAAGCTTGTCCAAACATAGATTTTTGGAAATTCCAAAAGTTCACTTGGACAAGTTACAAATGGATCAAAAGATTTTTTTTTTTTTTTTGAGAAGTCACAATTAGAAACAACTTGAAAATAGCCTTTATAAAAAGAACTTTTAAAGGACTAAAAGCTAGGCAAAATGGGCATTGAGAAAAAGACATATTCCATCACAGAGGTGATACCACATATACAAATATCATAACCTCGCCCACCAAAATAGACAAGGGGGAAAAAAAAAAAAAAAAGACAAGAGATGCATAAAAACACTGATATCTTCACCTCCTCAAAACAGGTACACCATTACTCCCAGCCCTTTTAGACTTTGAAATGAAAGCCACACCTTCAATGTGAATATATTTCTGGAGATCAGCAGTTCTTACAATGCACAAAATAGCCCGTAGGAAAAAACAAAATCCACAATAACAACATAGAAGAGACTTTTCATAGAGAAGTAATTAAAAATGCAGGCAATTAAATTCAAACTAATTGAGAAGGTGAAGTTGAGGATGACAGTTGGGGAGTGGTTCGAAGCGCAGGAGGAGAAACTTGAACCTCAAATCAACAAGAAACAATGAAGATTTCCAAAGCCCCACATAATTCTACACTAGAACAATAGCACCACTAGGCAGTAATATCAGATAAATTAGGCATATCTGAAGAAAAGAACAAATAAATAACCTCCTCGTATGATAAAAACAGTCCCATAATTGAAATCAACTATCACTTAAGTGGTCAACTCCAGCCAGCATAACATGACACCAAGCTCCACCAGAACTCACCTATCATGTAGCCACTTCCAAGAGAACCTTTGTTGGTCAAGTTCCAAATAGCCTACCAAGGGGAAGCGCACCACCCACCTTCAGAAGGAGCACATACAGGGACAACCTAACAATTGCTTTCCTATTACAATGAAAACGAAAATTTCTTAATTTGCACATGCATTGAAGCGTCTCAAACAAAGTCCGCAACTTTCCTGCTCACAAAACTGTGGAAATAATTAATTCCGCTAACTCCCAGGTGAAAGTTAGGCATTACCAGTTCTCTCTTCTTCATTTGCGGCTACTCTAAAACTAGCAGGGCAACATATTTGGCCGTCCATATGCTGCCCACTCTCATATAACTTAACAAAAGGCTTAGACAATTAGCAATCCTTTTCTACCCAACAACAATATAATGACTTCCTCACATTACAATTAAAATCAACAAGACTGAAAAAGAAGATAAACCCATTGATCCTAAGGTTGTCACCTCCAAGTCCGACTCAAAATCAAGCAAAGCTCCTACTTCTAGAAAAAAAGTGTTCACATTGCTTCCTCCCCACATTGGTCCATCAGCTCCCACTTAAAGACTCCTTATGCAACAAAGCAACAAAACCCCTTACCAAAGGGGAAAACAAATATACAAACAATGGTGTGACTTCTAACGGAAAATCCATCCTAGCACATGAAACTACACTACTAACATTGTAAAATATAGTAGTCAGTTCACCTCTTTCCTCTCCCTATAAATTCAGCACTCCTCTTCTTCCTGCCAGAAAGGGATAAGAAAAGAGGATGGTGCAAGCTATCTTCCCTTTTTTCTTCTTTTGGCTAAGCAAGAGCGTGCAAACGCTAACTATGTAGTATATCTGACTTGACATCATCTCTTACCACAAATTTCACAGTTTATTCAATTAGCTGCCTATCTCACCTAACGAAACTTATACTCTCGACTACAAAGTCAGAGAACATGATTGTCACTATAACAATTAACTTTATAGTTCAATTGAATCCACTCTACAAATTAGAAGAAAATATTATCCTTTTGGAGAGTAAGCATATACGTTACAAGCATCAACTTCCATCACAAACCTACATTTTAAAATAAGATGATGCTAAATGTAAGTTTGTTCCTAAAATAGAGGAAAAATTGCATTGACTACCCACTGCTAGGATTTAAGATAACCTCTTCAGACATTAGAGCATCCACCGACAAACTACTTAACAAGCTGGCCAGCACAATGCACAAAAGGCCTAATTCAAATCCTAGATTTCTGTAAAAACTTTCCATCAACTAAAAACACAAATTTTATTGTCCCAAAAGTCCAAATAAAAACACAAGTTAATTCTCCACAAGTGAAAAGCACCAACCTTTAACAATGGTATATGAATGTCACCCAATGTATTGTTGGGAGTTATCAATGCTGTTTCCAACTCTTCAGCACTGAACTCAACTGTAATCTTCAGAAGCGGCCTGAAAATCTGAAACCCGAACACAGAAGTCCGCAAAAGGGGAAAAAAAACACTGAAAACACTTCCCAAAACAAGAGATGAAAAAGAAAAAAAAAAAAACATTCAAGAGAACTGACGTTGAGAAAATTAAGTATGGAAGCCAACTCCCACGCGGCCCTCAAGTTCCACCTAGGAAACTGCCCCGCCGGCGGTGAATTCACCAGCGGCGTTACAATATGACGACTCTGATCCTTATGCTCTTCCTCCTCCACCTCCTCCTCCGCGTCACCTCTCTCTCTCCTCGCCGCAGGCTTCGGCCTCCGCTCGATAACCGACGGCTCCACGTACAGCTTAGATGCCGCCGCCCGAGCTGTGCAAGCACGGGATGGCCGCTGCCTCCTCACTATTGCATCACTATTGGTACCATTTTTCTCCTTATTACTTCTACTAATTTTACTCTCGCTATCATTGTTTTCGGTGTTTCTACCTTCAGTTGCGTTGCCGTTGTAGCTTTGGGTGTTTTCGTTGTTGTGGGTTTTTTGGTGAGGAGAAGAGGGTTGTGAATGGTGGATCGGAGCCGAAACGGCATCGCCCATGGTAGGGAGATCGAGATGATCAGGGTTTGGTCCGATTAAGGAGGCATTAGGTGAAAGACCATCATATGTTTGCATTGGAGAAGGGGAGGGGAATCAAGTTGGGTGTTTGCAGTGGGAAAGAGATTCTGGGTACAGTGGAAAAAATCAAGGAAAATAATGGGGGAGAGAAAATGAAGACTGTAAACTAGAGATGCGGACCATCATCACACATCCTCTTCCTATCTTCTCCGTTCAATATGACCGGAGCAAAAAAATGAGACGAAGGGAATACAGGGGAAGATGGGAAGATGCACAGAAGAAAATGACAAATTGAAAACCTGAAAACTTTTGAGGCCAGACCAGAAATTGGAATTCAACAGTCTGCTCTGTGTTTGCGAATTGAGCGTATGCGGGAAAATTTTGAAGTATTTCTTTGTGGTCTTATCGATTTTACTTGGGCTACCTTGAAGGAGAGAGAAAGAAAGAGAGAGAGAGAGAGATTGGGATTTTTGGGATTTTTAGGGCAACAGGGCAAAGGCGAGAGGAGATAGAGAGAG
>JAODPA010147947.1:0-15234 GCA_025585075.1 Nepenthes mirabilis
TGGCTTTCGGGCAGAATCGGACTCTCGGGCTCGATCTCCTCCCTTCTCTCTCTAGAATCGCGCTCTCTCTCTCTCTAGAAAAACCCTCGGCCAGTGCAAAATGAACAAGAGAGAGGCGCGGCGCGTTTTTATACTGCGCCGGCCGTGGCTCGAGCGCCCAGCAGGCGCAAGCCTGCTGGCAGGGCTTCAGCAGCCCGGACCCGAATAATTTTCTGATTTTTCTTCTGATACCTTACCTTAATCCTCCCAAAGGATTAGTATTAATCATTTACATACTAATCACCTCATAATTATCGGGTTCACAAATCCAGAACCTCACATCCGTACTCCGTTGGCCAGAGAGCCCTGTGAGATAATGGAGGCTCTAGAGGTTCCTATCACCCACCTCCATCCCAACGCAATAAGGTATCTAGTTTCCCTATGCATCTTCTTCCACCATCGAGAGCTTTGTTTGGATGCTATGACTGTTAAAGTTGTCTACAAATTTAACTAGGAAAGCAATTAGATTTTGTTTATTGCTAGAAAGGGGTTCAAAATAAGTAGAAGGAATCTAGATTCTGTGAAGGGTGGAAGGACTGATATTTTTTTTTGTTGTAGTTCCTTCCAACTGGACTCTCTTCAATAAATGAAAAATGGTAGATTTTGTTTATTCCAGCATGGTTTTGGACAAGTTGGTATTTAAGTCCAAGCGATTGACCAGCCTGATAGAGGAGAATGCCACAAGCTGTGGAAGATGAGCAACTTTTTGACCTAAAGGG
This sequence comes from Nepenthes mirabilis, assembly GCA_025585075.1. NCBI lineage: Eukaryota > Viridiplantae > Streptophyta > Magnoliopsida > Caryophyllales > Nepenthaceae > Nepenthes > Nepenthes mirabilis. Next base: position 759 of record JAODPA010147947.1, read on the forward strand.
TACTTGTTGGGGTTAACTGGGAGGTTAATGTGTGTAGAGAGACTATCGTTGATATGTCTCCCTGCAGACCAAAAAGAAAAGTGGGGTGCTTTTTATTCAGGCTTCTCTGGAGGTAACAGCTAGGGAGGCAAGTGCTTCGTTTCTTGGCTCATGCATTTTGTCCTTTAGCACAGTTGTTGACAAGATGGTCGATAAGGCCTATGTTGAGATTGCTAGGGCAAATGCTGGCGGAACATCTTGAAAATCGGACCTGATTCTCTCTTCACCAGGTTGCCTAATTTTTAAAGAGGCACCTACAATTATTCTTGAGGGTGAAGCTCCCCCAATCTTTCTATGAGAATAGATGACCCGGAGCCTTGAGAAGAAAATGTGGAAGAATCAATTGCTACTCAGTTCATTGCCGAGTATGGGGTTCCCATTTTGGTTAGTTTCTTACCTAGTGATTTTGTTTCTGCTCTTTCTGTTGTCTCGGTGGTGAAGTTTATTAATAATGGAGGAGCGATAGAGCAGATGCTTGCCGTTAATCATAGAGCTGTAGTGGAGACTTCTGAGCCTTATCTTTTACCATTAGAGGTCCTAGAGGTAGACCAGGCCCCTTAAGTGGGTCTTCTACTACTAGAGAGTTTGGAAGATCCGGCTGCTTTTTTAGTTGCCCCCATATTCGTAGCTCCTCCACATTATTATTCTCTACCCCTCTTATACTGGGGCACTCCACCAATTTTTGAACTTGAATCTGTGACGGACCGAGAAATCTGTCAAAAATCGACAAAGTTTTATCTATGAAATGGACGTCCACTAAATACAAATCTTGTATAACAACCACAAATACACACTACACAAAATACATATGATCCCCAAAGCCACCACAATACCACAGGTGGCCTCGACATCATAACTCTGGTATGACGCTGGTCCAAAAAAGATACCAACCAGGAAACCTAACATAACCACAAAAGGAAACTCGGGGAAGCATAATGTTCATCATATACAATGAAAACTAAATATACATCCAACATCATCATTGCATACATAAATATCCATATGTACCAAAATAATTTATAAAAATTCTTCATCTATACAAAATTATACAGCTAAGTCTCAAAAAGCTTTTTAATCGATATCAGTTGCCTATCCTGCGTTTACGGCCTACTTGGACTCGTCGGGTATAAGTGCATGCTCATCTGAAAGGAAAGAAAAAGCAATGGTAAGCTAACAGTACAATAAGTGTATCATAAATAAATAATCAACAATATATACAAATGGAACAGGGAATGAGGTGGAAGCGATATGTATGGATGCATGATGCTATAAAACATGATTCAGTGCAATTTTCAGTTTACATTTGTCTTTGCGGGTTAGGGCTAATAGGCCTTACTAGTTAAAGGTGTGAGAGTACGAGGAAAGGATCATGTCATCCACATGGTCTAAGGGTGTAAGCTCCTGTTATCGACTCAGAAGTAGGCCATATACATATTATGCCTATAGACGGGCCATAACCATATGCCTCCATATCTCTCGGGGCTCAAAGGTAGTCATCGTTCTTCCACAATAATATCCTAAGGCTTGTCAAGAGTATCACCCACTAAACACATGGCCCAGATAATCCTTGAATTTTTACTGTAATACTAATGGCATGCCACGGGATATTACCTACTATAACATAAATCCATGATCCTAATTTCATGATTTCATATTCATTGAGGGAAAATCCACCATAATTCTTTTAGTCACAATTTTCTCTATCCGGGAGAATAATTAGATCATATAGCCAATTGTGGTTTTTATCCTGAATACTTGTATGATTTTTATCTTTTCTTAGGATTAAAGTCTTTTCACTATTAAATTTATATACGTAGATATCATAATGTATAGGAAATATTATAATTTCTTACCACCAGGAGACAATCGTTACTTTAGAGGCCTTCGGGATATATTTTCTTTACAAACAGAGCACAAATATAATTTTTTGAGCTTACAGTTAGACATATGTAATTAATCATACGTTCATAACAATTAGATAGGGTGAAAACATGCAAAATTTCCATTTATTTTGGATGAATAGTACTAGGGCTGTTTTTAGAGCTTTCAGACATTACAAACAGATCGATATTTGTGAGATCGGACACCTTATCGAAGTATATGTATAATTAGAATATGATAATTCATAATTAGGGGACAAATAGTATAAAATTTGAAGGGAAGAGGAAGAACCCAAGCTGGGTGCGGGTCTAGGGTTTGGTAAAGCCAAACCGGGCAAATTAAAGGGGTAAATCAACAATAAACTACAAATACCTCAAGCAATACTCATGGGTTCCTTATTTTTCATGATTTGAGTCGATATCGAAATGAGAATACTTGAGAAAAAATGAATAAAAATCGATAGAGAGGAAAGAGAGAGTATGAGAACACTTGTCTCGACCCGATTTACTACTTTTATAACTAGTTCTCGGACGAATTTGGACTCATGAGTTTCGACCTCCTCCTCTCTCTATTCTCCACACTCTCTCTCTTAGGGTTTTTAGGTAGCGCAAAAATGAAATTGCGAGGCTGCAGCCCGTGTTATAAAATGACCTGGTGGTCGAGCGCCAAGCGAGCATGTAGCCAGCGTGAGCACATTGCCTTCGCTTGCTCGAGCGCACGATGGTGAGCAGCAGGAGCGGCCAGATCTATTTTAGGCGCCTACTTGCCATGCTCATGTGCATTACAGGAGTCGTGCTGTTGGCTACGCACCAGCAAGCAGCAGCCTATTTTTCCTTCTATTTTACTTCTAATACATTTTCTTTTGCATACATTAAACCTAGTCTTAATTATTGTAATATTAATTACCTTATAATTATCATGTTTTAAAACTGGAACCTCACAAGTCTTCCCTACTTATAAAAATTCCATACTCAAAATTTAACGAATCTTAGGAATTAATTAAACTTACAAACCTCAGAAAAGATGGAGATACTTGTCTCGACTCTCCTCCTCCCTTTCCCACGTTGTTTCCTCACGGGAGTGATTCCTCCACAAAATTTTCACTAGAGGAATGGTCTTTGAATGCAGGATCTGATCCTTTCGATCTAAAATCTCCACCGGCTCCTCCGAATATGATAAGTCTTCCTGTATAGCTAAAGGGCCATAATCTATGATGTGCGTTGAATCATAGACATACTTCCTCAACATTAAGACATGGAAGACATTTTGCACCTCAGCCAAAGTCGGCGGCAATGCCAAACAGTACACCCCTTCACCAACTATCTCAAGAATCTCAAAGGGTCCAACAAATCATAGTTTTTGCTTCTCCTTGACACAAAATCTGGAAACTCCCTTCTACGGCGACACCTTGAGGAAAACAAAATCGCCAACCTTGAATCTAAACTCGGATCTCCTCCAATCGGTCTAACTTTTTTGCCGACTCTAGTTGATCTTCAGCTTCTTAAAAACCACCACGATCTTTTTCGATATTTCTCGAATTACATCAGGACCCAGCAAACGTCTATCCCCCGTCTCCTCCCAAAGGATAGGTGATTGGAACTTCCAACCATAAGTGCCTCGAAGGGAGCCGTACCAATGCTCGCTTGGAAACTATTATTGTAAGCGAACTCGGCCAACACTAGGTGGTCATCCTAATTCCCTCTTATCTCCATCACCGGGGTTCTAAGCATATCCTCTAATATCTGAATCGTCCACTCAGACCGGCCGTCGGTCAGAGGGTGATACGTAGCACTGAATTTTAGGTTTGTCCTTAGTTCCCGATGCAAACTCTCCCAAAACTTAGAGGCGAATCATGGATCACGATCGGACACAATAGATACTGGCACACCATACGATCTAACAATCTCATTAATGTACAACTGCACCAGGCGATCACGGGAGTATGTCATTCAAATGGCTAAGAAATGAGCCAACTTCGTCAGCCGATCCATGATGACTCAAATAGCATCGTGATTCTTTGGGGTCCTAGGCAAGCCTGAAACAAAATCCATAGAAATATCTTCCCACTTCTAACTCGGAATGGGCAAGGGTTGCAATACACCCATAGGCTTCCTCTTGTCAGCTTTTAGCTACTGACAAATAAAACATCGGTCAACAAATGCAACAATCTCCCTTCGTATATTTTTCCACTGGAATATTTTTCTCAAGTCCTGATACATCTTGTTTATGCCAGGGTGAATCATATACCCAATTCTTTGAGTATCCTTCATGATTTTCTCCTTCAAGTCCTTATTGTCAGGTACACACAAACAGTCCCAAAAGCACATGACCCCATCAGTATGAACACACAAATCTCTCTGGGAGTCTTAAGTTAGGTCTCCAATAATGTCCATCAACAATGGGCCACTTGCCTTCTCTTCCTTAATTCTCTGAAGGATCTTGGGTAGCACATGCAAAAAGGACAATATCATCCAATTGCCTTTGACATAGTGCTGGGTATCGCAAAGCTTTAAACAATCCAGCATCTCCATCTATTTGACCTACAACCTCGCTACAAGACTAGTCCGACGGTTCAAGGCATCCGCGACTACATTTGCCTTCCTAGGTTGACAGTGAATCTCATGGTCATAGTTTTTAAGAAACTTGATCCACTACTGCTGCCTCGTATTCAATTATTTTTTTGAGAATTAGTACTTGAGTTTGTAACGAAATGGGTCATATTTTTAAGACCTTCCATTAATAACATACTAAACTAATACTCCAAATTGAAGACATTAATTTTTATAGAAAATTGGACAAAATTTCTTCTAAAAACGAGCTACAAACCATACAAATAACCTGTATAAACACCATGCAATACATATAAACCATCACAATTCATCCACAGGATTAACATATGTCATATCATCATGGCTTCAACACAGTATTCCTAATTACCATATTAGATCTAAAAGAGATGCCATCTAAGACGAAAATAAAAATCCAAAATCTAAAAACAATGCAGAAGTAACTATAACCATATGTCGACCTGCAGAAGCAAAAATAATATTTCCATCACAATACAAAATGTACTACATCGTCAGAATATACTATCTTCATTCAAAAACCAATCATGTACATTCAGAATTCTTCAAAGTCTCCAAAATCTTTAAAGGTCTTCAAGCCCAACAAGCTTTCTTCCTTCCAGCTAATCCTATCTTCAGTCATTGTTAGGCTTTAACTTATCTGGAGGGGAGCAAAAAGTAAGGAGTAAGCTAATAACTCAACAAATGTACCCAAAATCGCTAGAATATACATAAATATTATGACAAAATGCGCATATAAAATGACAATTAAACATATAAAAAATTTAAGAATCAAATATCTATGCGGGCGAGGTATAAACATGAAATCGAAGCATAATCATAAGAAAGGTTCTTGGTTCTTAAAATTTGGATCAAAAACTCAAATTCTTCACTTATTCTTAGTACTGCATACTTATCTAAAAATAATTCAATCATAATTTCTTTCTAAATTCTCATTTTAAAATAGAAATCCCTAATCTTTTATATTGCGAGGGCTGGATGGTCTGAACTTCTTAATTCAAATACATATCCCTCCTCTTTTACATCGTGAGGGCTGGATGTTTCAATTATCAATTCGAAATACAAATCTTTCCTCTTTTATATCGTGAGGGTTGGATGTTTTCTCAAATTCATAATTCAAATACAAATCCTTCCTCTTTTACATCACGAGGGTTGGATGTTTTCTCAAATTCTTAATAAATTACTAGGCCTCATAACTTGTATAGAAAGTTTTGAATAAAATTCTTTAATAAGCTTAAACATTTCATTAAATAATAATTTACCTCAAAACTCAAATTTACAATAATTTATATCTCCATTTTCAATCTAGGGTTTCAGGAAAAACTTTAGACACAAATCGAATACAAAACGTAAGTCAAACAATGAAATCAAAATCATACATCATCATACTTAAGCATAAACTTGAAATCTAATCATAAAATCATGAAGAACAAGCAATATTCATGGCAAATATGAGAGGAGAAAGTTCTAGAGTATAAATACCAAAGTGGGAATATTAAAAAGTGGTTAAAAGGGTAAATAAAGCTTGGGGTACACTTGCCTCAATCTGATTTACTGATTTCCTTACTCTGATCAGACCGAAAACGGCAAAAAATCCCTCTTTCTTCCTCTTTCCTCTTCTCCTCCCTTTTTCTTTCCTTCCCTGTCGCTCATGTCGTGCCCCCTTCTCTCTCTCTCTCTGCCCCCTTCTTTCCCTTTTTATAAACGCAAAATAAATCTATGGGAAGGTTTTGGAGTGTTCTTGAGTGTAGCTCGAGCGCCAAGGCATACCGAAGGATTGGGCTCGAGCACTCATCGAGTGCCCTTTGGGTACGACATTTTGTTTTTTGCGCCTGGATGGCACCTCGGGCACTGCACTCTGTTTTTTGCACCTGAGTGGTGCATTGGGCGCAAGTCGGGCGCGGGTCAGGCCCACGTCAAGACTGCAACAAGCCTACTTTGCATGTTCGCCATTCGGGACCCGTTTTAACCATTCTAATCAAAATTTTCTTATCCTTAGACCCTTTGTTTGATTATATAACATTAATAAGTTATGATTATTATAATTTAAAACTCAAAATTTTATTTATAGATTAATATTTCACGATTTACAACTTCACTTCTTGATCTTACCAATTCTTGTTATTTCAGCTTTTCAAATCAATTCCTTCCGTACCCTTTGGCCTCAATTTACTTATTTTAATTCAATTACCTCCCAATTACCATATTTTAAAAATCTGAAGCCTCACTACCCCATTTTACCACATCGTGGAAATGGGTACCTTATATACTCTAAATTTAATTATATTAACTTAATGATTAGGAATTACTATGTTTCGAAACCTGAGTCGTTACAGTCTCTCCTACTTCTAGAAATTTCATCCTAAAAATTTAACAAACCTCAAAGGAAACCTTTCTAGCATTCCTAAGTCACTTTCATCATTAAATGATTTCCTAGGAACCTTAAGCATTCAAATTGTTCTAACCCTTATTACCCAATATGTTTTATTCGAATCTAAATTCATCAAGTTTGAAAGCAACTAAATTTATTGATTACTTCTTCAATCTAGTTCAAAACCTTAAATGGGGTAATGATTGCTTATCTCCAATCACGCTAAGCCTCGAAAATGAGCATTTCTTCCAAACCTCAAAACCTTAACGTATATGGGTTTACCATACTATTGCCGCACAACTCTGATTAATTATATAGATAAATTATATGACAATAATTTCACCACCATATTTGATGCAACTTAATACCCAAAATTTTCTGATCGGACTTGACTGAGATTTTCAACAAAACCTCAAATCACAATTAAACTTCAAAAGTATGACACTTTGCATTCTCATTATTACTCTAGCCTCTCTCTAGGCTCTGAATCTGAATTTTGAATCTGCATACCCTCGTAGGAGGGTTTTGGGTACCGTCTCTCTGTCGGCGCTGGCAAGGCCGGTTCCCTAAGGGCGCAGACGAGCCCTACCCGATCCCCCTATCTCCCTCCGTTCCCCGATACCTCCTATTCCGCACTGTTCTTAGACTCTTTTTCCACCCATTCCTCCCATACCTTCCCTCAATTACAGAAAGATATGCTGATCCCATCCCCTACCCCAGATGCCCTCTTCTTGGAATCCCTAAAGCATCTGGATTGCCCTCCCATTGAGCTAGTTGCTGGGGTTGCCGACCGGAGAAAGGAGCCGGCGCCTTTGGAGACTCTTGACTTAGAGCCAAGGTCTTCTGTTGTCACGACTGAGCCTACTGGTAACCTTGCATTTTTCGTGCTCTCTGCCAGGTAATAATCCGAATCTCTTAGTTCCAATTGTGGATTCTGCCACTTTGCATCTACAGTCTGGGATTATCCAAACTCCCCCCTCCTCCTCTTTGGCCGAAGTTGTTCAAATCAACAGATTTACTCAATCTACTCCTCTGAGATATTACCCCCCTCAATCCTTAGATGGAGATGCTGTCTCCATTTCTTCTCCTCCTACTGAAGTTATTCAACAGTGTCAAGATTTCTGGGGAGCAACGTTGGTGGGATATTTCTACGAAAAATCTCTCCCTTTTCAGGCAGTTGACTCCATTGCTTGTAAGATATGGGCTAGATTCGGCCTTTGTCATGTCGCCGGAAATGACATGGGGTTTTTCTTCTTTAGGTTCGACTCAATTGCAAAGCTGAATGAGTGTTTATCAAAAGGTCCCTAGGCCTTTGGACGGAAAACTATTTTTCTTTTAAGATGGATGCCTAGTATGGTTGTCACTAAGGAAACCCACAAAAGATTCCCGGTATGGATCACTTTGACCAATATTCCGATTGAATATTGGACCCCCTTAGGTCTAAGTTGGATCGCTACTGGAATTGGCAAGCCTATCCAGGTAGATTCTAACATAGCTAGAATTGACCGAGTACAATTCGCCCGAGTTTGTGTTGAAGTGGGTAGGGATGACCCACTCCCTGCAAAAATCAGATTAAAGTCTGGAGCCACTGTGGTTGAGGTTGCGGTGGCTTATCAATGGATGTCGGTGCATCGAGTGTTTGACTAAAAAGCCAAACAGAGTAACCTTGATGAAGCTAAGGCCGGCCATGTGGCTCCATCATTGTTGGGAGCCCACACTGATGATCTCAAATCACAGGAGACAAATCTACAGGTGGTTGATTCTACTAAGTTGATTCATACGGCTCCTGTGTGTAAGGAGAACCGGGCTATAGAGGCCCAAACACAGCCATTGAATCAATGGATCTCTCTTGAGCAGCTGCACTGTGGTCATTCTAAAGCCAGTTGCCTTGATTTGTCTGGGGAATTGATCAAGAATGATAGAATTCCCACTGACACTAGGACTGAGTTGCAAACTGAACCTCCTGGTGAGCTAGTTTGCGGTGATCCTGATCCAGCTCCAGGTAAAGAGGCTGTGGTGCCCCTAGCTCCTATTGATTTTGCTGCCCAAGACATCATCAGGATGGAAGGAAGTTCCCCGATGTCCTGTAATTCTTTTGGCATGGATACTGCCTCTGACTTGGATGTTGTTTCCTCCGGTTTGATGGTAGATTTTCTGTTGGATTTTTCTCAGCTAGTCGCTGAAATGGCTATAGGCTTTTGCACTGTTGGCCCTGCTCCCAGCTCTCATGCTGCCCCCGCTGTCCGGAATGGCCGTGATCCGAGTAGTGGCAAGTTAGCCCTGGGCTCTCCTTCACATAACTCAGCTCATGTTGACAGGAATCACGACTTGTGATCCTTGGATGTGGACTTTGAATTAACCCCCGACTCAATTTCAAGACTTTCTAGTAAGTATCACCTGGATGAGTCTTGCCTTGTCGAGGAGGCAGTGGGCGATGAGGATTTTGCGTCGGGTGACTAACGGGCCCTTGTAAGCAGCCCTGTAAATGTATCTGCTCAGATTAAAGAGGCATGGCAGTTGAGGATGTTGATCACGATCCAATGCTCTATACCCTCTAGTTGTTACTAACGGCAAAAGATACTCTGCTACATATTAACTCCCTCGCCCCGGAACATAGGAACATTGTGCTTGTTTTTATAGATAGCTGTTGGTATGATATAACTAAAAAGTCAAGGGATGAGTTCATATCATCCTCTTCGTTGGCTGAGGTTAATCTGAACAGCTCTTCTGGTGCACTTTTTGAAGCCCTCGGATTGTTGGTGGTTGCTAAATCTTCTCAACCACACATTGATTCCTTACCTCCTGATGGGAGGAAGGTAATTTTTAGCTTTCTTAGTTTTCTGCTAAAAATGAAAATGACATTCCCATCTTGTCAATATAGTGATCTGGATGGATTAGTGGCGGGCATCCATATTTTTGACAACTCTAAGTGCTCACAACGGCTGATTGGCCGAAGTGTTAAGGATGTGCAGTACATTAAAGGTAATACGGTGCAAGATGGAACCTGGAAACAAGTCAAGTCAATGAGATAGTGAAAAGCTGCTTCCAAGAACTCTAAGGGTTTCTCAGGCACGAACGCTACTTTTTAGCTGTCTGAAAGCAAAATTGGACTATGAGGTTGCGGTTTGGTAGGAATGATGGTCTTTCCCTTTTGTTTCTCTATGCTATTGCATGATGTTGCTGTTTCCTTGGGACCAGCTTTTACTCGTGTTTCATGGTTTCTGTCGCGTTATTTTGAACAGGACTAGTACTGGGTTTGGTTTCAACTAGTCACTGGAATTGATACTCTGCCAAGTAAGCTAGGTTTGGGGTTTGGTAGGTTTGATTGTCATGCATGGTTTGTACCTTATGCTGCTGGAATAAGCTACTGCATACTTGGGATCCAGCATATGCCCGAGATGGGCATCATGCCTGATCAGTTGGGTGCTAGTATTGGTGCTGATGCACATTTTGCTGGTGCGCCCCTTACTAGTCTCAATCTTAATGTGGAATTAGATGTGCCTGAATGTGGTCTCTGTGGCTGTGATGCAGTTTGTGTACCAGGAGTGATTGTGTCACTGGCCAAGATGGTGTTGTCTTTGGCCGTGGTGAACGTTTTTTCCTCTTGTTGTGTAGATGCCATTTCATCTTCACTATTAGCCATTCACCTCTTATGGTGCATTTCGACCGTGGTGTTTTTTCAATTGACCGGGACGATGCGTATGGTTCTGTGGCCAAGGTTACTTTGCCATGATATATGTTTCATCCTTGGTGGTGTTTAGGGCAAGGGGTTTTTTTGTTTGATTTTTGTGATGGCTAATATTTGTGGTCACCAAGGTGATCCTTTTTGTCCGAGGAATGCATTGACCCGTGTGATGTTGTCGTGCTAGTGCTGATATAGAAATACTGCAGCGGTTGTTTTTGTTTCTTAGCTTCAGACTAACCCCCGAGATGGCTGCATTCGGGATGCTATCCATGATATTTGCTATGGCCCGAGGTGCATGCACTCCATCCTGTAAACGTCCGAGGTGCAAGCTGTTGAGTTCACCCTAGGTGTTACAGCTTCAGTTGTTTCTGCAGCCATTGGCTGTAGAAAATTTGGAAGTGAAGGCTATGTTGCTGAGATATATGCCATGGGACAAGATGATTTGTCCGAGATCTCTGCCCTAGATGCCTATTGCCCATGATTCTGCAGGCTAAGCTGCTTTCTTCCAAGGTATACCAGATGAGACCAAGATCCTTTGGTTGCTGTAGGAGTGATTGCTTAAGGTAAACCCTCCTTAATTGAAAATGAGGGTTTTTCTTTTGAAGTTGGTTTCACATTTTTCCTCTTGGAATTGTGTCATAATTTTTGGTGTCATTTGATGTACCAAGGTACTTGGGGTGTATCCTAGCGTCTATACTTTAACTCCAAGTCAGAAAAACACTTGGCGTTAAATCACAGTTTGTGTAATTTTCTCTTTTTTTCCTTTAATCCAAATTTACTTACTTACCAAAAAAAAATATTAACAAGAATGAGCAATTTATCAGACATTTAACAAATGCCTACATATCTTTGAAATACATAGCCATTCACTCCTAGTCTCTTCAATCACATTCGAAACCTATGGACGTTGTGAGCCAACACACGCTTCCGCTACTTTATTCTCAAATTACAGCTAGATTAGAAATGATAATTATAATAGTCTCCCAAGAATTTGATATAGCCTTAGGTTATCGTCCAAATCTCACAACCCAAATAATAGCAACCTCAAGATCTTGCTAGCATACCGATGAGTCTATTGATTAGCTCCAGACTTGTCCTCTGTAATTCACAATGAGTAGATTGTTCTAAGTGTCCTGAAACACAACCATAAGGACTTCTTATTTCAAAATTTCATGATTCTAATATTTTGATTATGATTCTGCACCTCAATTTAAAAATACAACATCCTATTACCGTAACATGAGGCCTACTTGTGATTTACCTTTGACGTCTCTTACCAAGCATCAAAGGTAGATTAAATTAAATCTAAAGACTCCATCATCCTTTGCACATATTAGGATTCATTATCCTCAATGACATCTAAGTTCATCTCTACAATTACTTAGCTAGGTCTATCCACTTTCGATATCATAGGATTATCTTTCCTTGGTAACATAATTATTTTGGCCCGTAAAATTATTAAATCAGGAAATATAGTTCTAGGTTGTCCTCAAAAGGTCTCATTACTTATCTCATTCCTTCTTTATGATACATTTCTTCAAACCTTCAAAATCATGGGACAATCTATCCCATAAACAACACCTATAATTTTTCCAAAGGTAAAGACCTCATCGGCTAATTCCGACAATGAGCGAAACAATTTCAAATCATGAGCGCCTCCCCCACTTATATTGAGCGTAGGCACCTATTCAAAACATTACATCCTACTGTAACCTACTAGGCCCATCAGGTGTCAACTCAAACAAAACAGCCCACAATTTATCCTTGATTCCTTGAAAGTGACCTTCGCATAATCTATTCTTATAAATACTGATCGTTCCTAAGGCGAATGACTCATGGCTCTACGATCCTTAGGAAATACTTGTTGAATACTAAGAAGACCTTATACCTTTACAACATTAATTGCTTTTCCTAATTAGCCACCATTTTATTCCCATAAATTCAAATCATGCTATCGAAGAAGCCAATTGTGATGGATCATATGTTCTACTGAAAATCCGATAGAGTTCCTTCTGTAATACAGCCGTCAAACTATACAAAAGCCTATGAAATATCCTATACAACACATAATACATCCAATAATCCCAACCTCTGACAATCTGCAACAATCACAACACAACACTACACAAAATCCCAATGCCACATGCTCCATAAGGCATTTCCTCAACTAAATTTGCTTTTTTTTCTTCCAATGAACATTCAACGGATTGCTTTCTACAATTCATAAAATTCACAAAAGAATAGGAAGATAAAACCATGGGACAACAATATAATATACAAATCATGAGGAAATAAGAGAATACATAAATTCCAAATTAAATAAAGCAGAAATATAAATAAAAGAATACCTTCGTCCACATTTGAGGGTGCCTCAATGTCCTGGACAGTTACTGCAAAAGCTTTTACTGGAACAGTAGGCTTCTTTGCTTTCAGCCTCTTGGGTAATGGGTAATCTTTGATTCGGTGACCCTACTGTCTACAATTAAAATAGGCCCATATCGTTCTATAATAGGACTTCCCAACATGCTTCTTCCCACACAAAGCACAATTAATTATTGACTCCTGGGAACTTATCATTGACTAAACCTCAGTGATACTCTCCCTCTTGTCTGATACCTTCGTTCTCTTGAAAGGCTCTGAGGGTCCTAAACCTAATCCGGCACTGGAACCCATCCGACTAGCCGCCCTCTTAGTGAAGAATCTTTAATCTTTCAGGTTCCCACACTGGAATCCAGCCTCTTGGAGACATTTGACGTTGCTCCATTGTTTCAATTATGTGGGCCATTCTTCCCAACAAATTCAAATATTCTGCCTCTCAGTCGTGAGGGGCACTAATATCAGCTCGATTATTTGTGTCTCTTCTATGCAACATTTAAAAGTATACAACCATATATCAAAATATATAAACCTTGTAAGGAAAAGGAATAACAATTTATGCAATACATTTCAAAGTTGACCGTAAGGTTATCACCTAAACCATATATCAAATCTTATCTATCTGTTCTTAACTCACCTTCACCTAGAACAGATCACCTGATCTTTAGACACGAAATTGATTAGCTTAGACCTGAAATTAATGTCAATCAACTTAAATACTAATCCCAACTAAATCCTAATCTAGCTTATGCAAACGAGGATACCTAGGACTATCCAATCTAACTTAATCATTCTATACTTTTATCTACTTATTTGATCAATCTTAATCAATCCTAAGCTTCCCCATACAATTCAGATCAAATATAAGGTATCTTTTCTTTCTGATACCATTTATAATGGAATGGGTCATATTTTTTAAGACCTTCCGTTAATAAAATACTAAACTAATACTCCAAATTTAAGACATTACTTTTTGTAGAAAATTGGATAAAGTTTCTTCTAAAAACGGGCTAAAAACCATACAAATAACCTGTATAAACACCTTGCAATACATATAAACCATCATAATTTATCCACAGGATCAACATATGTCATATCATCATGGCTCCAACATAGTATTCCTAATTATCGTATTGGATCTAAAAGAGATGTTATCTAATACCAAAATAAGGATCCAAAATCCAGAAACAATGCAGAAGCAACTATAACAATATGTTGACCTGTGAAAGCAAAAATAATATTTTCATCACAATATAAAATGTACTACATCATCAGAATATACTATGTTCATTCAAAAACTAATCATATATATTCAGAATTCTTCAAAGTATCCAAAATCTTCAAAAGTCTTCAAGCCCAGCAAGCTTTCTTCCTTCTAACTAATCCTATTTTCAGTCCTTATTAGGTTTCAACTTATCTAGGGGAACAAAAACCAAGGAGTGTGACAGAATAGTCATATTTCACCATATATGACCTATGCCAAAACTGTACTTATACCGTATTAAAATAAACTCGGATAAGAAGATATACATACATATA
>JAODPA010147958.1:0-15232 GCA_025585075.1 Nepenthes mirabilis
AATTATTTATTTTAAAATAAATAGTTTAGATATATAAAAAATGTAACGCGTGTGAGACGGAGTCACCCGCAACCCCTACACCGGCAGTGTTCTTCTCCAGCAGAAGATCCCGTCCACTAAATTACTTCTCTCTCTCTCGCTCGTCAAGATTTGTCAGTTCTTATCCACGACAACAAATAACTTCTCTCTCAAAATCTCACTTTCGCTATTGCCGAGAAACCATGACAAGTTCCTCCGCCCCTTCTCGCAAGGTCTCTTTCCCTGTTTACAGACTGTGTGCCCTAATTTGGACTTGCTCGCTGATTTTTTGCGAAAAGATTTTTATTTTTCATCGGAATCTTTTCACTTCTGCTTTTCGTGATTGTTTGATCTCTAGGCTCTGAGCAAGATCGCGCAGAATCGATTGCAGAAAGAGCTCGTGGAGTGGCAGGTTAATCCACCTGTAGGGTTCAAGCACAAAGTCACCGATAATATTCAAAGGTTTTCATTTCGATTTAGTCTCTTTTCTGTCATTTAATTCATGAAATTTAACTTCCTTTTCCTTTTCGTTCTGTTGAATATTAATCTCTTGCTGTTTTTTTTTTCGTTGTTGCATTGTTTTCTTTCTAGATGGGTGATCGAAGTCAATGGGGCGCCTGGTACGCTTTACGCTAACGAAACCTATCAACTTCAGGTTGATTTTCCTGAACATTATCCCATGGAAGCACCTCAGGTAATTCCGGTTTTCTTTCAGCTCGCCGTTTTTATGTGCCTTCTAATCATGTCTAAAGTTGTGTATTCTTTAATTTTTGTTTTTGCTTGAATAGGTTATATTTCTTCCGCCCGCGCCTTTGCATCCTCACATTTATAGCAATGGGCATATATGCTTGGGTATAATTTTATTCTTTCCTGATTTAATTTTTATGATTGTGACGTTGTGCTGTTGCCGAGTAGGTTCATAGAATCGTGAGCTTCTTGCTATGTTCTCGGACCAATATTATGCCCATTGGTTTATGTCCGAATCTTAACCTTAGTTTATTGTCGAAAATAGGATGAGCACCTGTTAATTAGGTTCCTGAAAGAAAATGTTTATCCCGTAAAATGTATAAATGTTATATGCTCTGTTCGTTTGTTATATGGTGATAATTACTTGGCAGACGAATGTTCCGAATAAACACCTATGCGTCACCCAACTTACGCATTTTGAGGTGTGTTTCAAGTTTCTTGCTTTTTAAAAAAAAAAAAAAAAAAAATTCTAGGACCAATTATATGGGGAGAGTAGTTCTCTTTTTGCTTTTGTGCTATTTGGAAATTTTGTCTCATTACTGGTTAGATTCTGGAAATATCTTATATATCAGAAGATGCCTTTAGTGTTTTTTTGCTTTGTCTCCTTTTTGGGTGGGGTGTAGGACAAAAAATAGGATATTAAATAAGTTTTGTGCTTGTAGTTGTATTTTGGAGTTAATGCCAAATTCTGTCTCCTTATAATATCCGTTCAACAAATTTAGATGTTAGTTATCCAAAGCAGGAAGCACATATGAAACATTTTTACAGCTTGCACTGAAGAAAATTCATGTTGTTGTGCATCATATGTCAGTTCCAGCATCACAGCATATCTTATGTTAGTTTTACATACATGAACAACCTTCCTGGATATGTATCGATTATGGCCCTTTCAGCTGGTACTGTATTTTGTTACACAATATGACAACAACAAATGCTTAAATCCCACCTAGTTTGTTGCTTTATGAATCCAGTCGGTCATCTGTTTAGTTTATGAATTGAAATTTGCTTGTTTTTTCCACACATTCATCTAATACTAGAAATAATTTTAAAGTTTTTTGTTCACTTCATCAAGTTCTCCTATATATCTCTCCTCTTTCAAGCCCTAATCTCAAGCAAATAATTTGTTATTAGTTCTTCATCTAACCTACGTTTTAAGTATTCAAACCATCTTAAACATTGTTATTTATCTTTTCGTCTTAGTTAGAATAAGCTCATGTTGTATCTTTTTGGAGTGGTGTAACATGTATACCTTAACATCCACATCGTTCCTATTAGCTCTCTTTTATCTTTGCTTGTATTTGATTGCCTCTACAAGGAAGGTTATATAACTTTTATGCTTTCTATAACTCTGTATTACATTGTTTAGATAGATAAGGACAAAATTTGTAAAACTAAATCGAACTAATTAATGCCTTTTCCTTCGTCAGTTGTCATGTATTCTATTTTTTGTTTTCTTGTTAATCACAATATGTATGTTCCTGCTTAATAGTTCTTTTAAACTTTTCATTGTTATGCTATATCTTTTTTGTAAGGTTTCATGTATCCTTTACATCTTTATATAGGTGCACTAGATGGTTTTTGTCTCACATAGTCAAATCACCTAAAGCAAGTAAAGCCATTGGCTTTATTTTGACTTTGTGTTGATCATTACTAATCATATCCCTACCTGTAAGGCCATGTAATTATCTTGACATTTTTATCTCAGCTGCTATCATTTTTGACATGTTGATATTAGCATAGCCACCTTATAGTATTTGCATTTATGTTTAAGTGGTACCCTATGAAACACCTACCTATTTCATCCAATCTGCTTTGATTTGATGATTTATGCTCATTGATCACCTAATCTTTCTACATGATGAATCCTAGATGTTGAAACAGTCCTTTGTTGACAGATTTCAATCCCTCTCCTCACCTCCATGTCATCCTACACAATGAACCCTAGATATTGAAATAGTCCTTCATTGACGGGTCTGTCTTTTTTCCTCACCTCCACATTATCCATTATCATTTGCAAATAACATGTATCAAAGAATATTATCCTGATGGACCCTATGTTATTTATCAAGAAGTTAAAAAATCTATTCTCAAAGATGACTAATTCTGTAAGCCAATCTCAAAAAAGGCTCAATCTTCCCTATGTGTATTCTCCCTGAAGTTGTCGTTGCATTGTACATGTTTTGTATGGCAATGATTTGCACTATTAAAACTTCTTTGGTTCTTAAAATTAGCCAAAGGTTTTAACTCTTAGGTAGGATTTTTTATCTGTCCCTAAATTGCTTTATTAGTCCCCTAAGATATAGATGCTTTTAATAAACCTGTCTAGTGTGAACCATGTGGTTCTTTGATGCACACATCACAAAACTACTTTTTAGTTGTCCTTTCTAGCAATTTCATTGTACTTCTCATAAACTTGATAATTCTGTGATTCACATTTCACATGTCTGTTTCAGTTTTATATATTGGGTGGAAGAGAATGTGAAAAAAGAAAAAGAAAGGGCTTCAAGGATCTTGTCTCCACTGGTTTTGAAGTACCGGGTTTTGGACTGTTCAGCTTCTTCCCATTTTGTTTACTTTTCTACCAGTCTTCAAATGCTTATACAAATCCCTTGTGGGTTCTAGTGTAATATTTCTCCACTCCGGTGTCTTCATGCTTTACAAGATTATGTTGAACAATTAAGTTAAACACCCAATAGCTGCATCCCCCTCATTTTCCCATTCTCCACCGTAATACCATCCTCCTGCCTTCCCAATTTGCATCATCTTCAGTGCTTTTTAATTCCTCTCTTCTTATGCTTTATTGATGGCTCACATTCTAAACTATAAAGTTTTCTAACTTCTAAGTATTATGGTGGTCTAAGTACTTCAATAAAAAGGATGTGAAAATAACCCCAACATCTTTAAGAAAAATACAGAAGGGCATCTTCCACTCACAATATTATATAAATAATAAAAATTATAAAAGAAAGGTAAATCGTTGTGGACACTTGCTAGGGTCATGTGAGACTCTCATTTTCTTAGAAACATAAATCATTTCACCTAAAGAAGTCAATTAATAAATATAAAATGATTGATGTATGTGCATAAATTGTGTAAGGGGGAGGGAGAGTGATTCTCAGAGGCATTGAGATAGAGTGACTCACAGAATTATTGGGTGAATGAGAGAGAATGGAGAGAGGTTGACTTGAAGAGAAGAGAGCAGTAACAGAAAAAGCAGCAGGATAGCCAGAATACTAACCACTACACAACGTTAGCAGTCCATGAAAACATTGCTCAAGAATCAAGATCCTGTTTGCTCTGGGAACCTGGAGCTGAACTGGCTGATGGTGTTGACCTTGACCAAGGCAAGGCTCTGAGGCAGCGTATGGCCTTGCCTATGTGATTCCTTGTCTCCCTCTTTGACAACACTATTCCATTCCCATAAGTAATTTGCCTGTTGATTTTTCCCCAAGTTCAGCATAATAAAGCGTAATTGTTTAAAATTTCAAATTGATAGAGTCAAGGTCAAGTTTGGAAAGGGAAGGAAACAAGAGGAAAGGGGGTAATTCTTCATATCATTCCCAGTTTTCATTAGAATCTTTTACTCTACGTAATACCTCCAGTGGTCACCAATTTTATGGGGGGACAAAAGTTAAGGATTTGAGAAAAGGTAAATGAGTTACCTTCCCTTTCTTCAATCCACCACATATAAACTCTCCTAAGCATAGTTTCAATTTTCCCATCCCTCCCTAAAATATTGACCTCAATCCACACACACACAGTCCTTCACTTTCACAGAAATCAGTGTGTTCTTAATAGAGAATGGAGACTTCCATCAGGCAAACTCTTGATATCTTCATACAGGTGTGGCACGTGAGCTTGTGTGACATTTCTCTTTTGAACAATCAAGAAGGGAAGTATGCTTTCCATGGCAGTGTGTGCAAGGAAAGGTTTGTATGCCCCTTTGGAATGCCTGCTGGTGAAGTTTTTCTCATTTATAGCTCTTATTCTTCTTCCTTTGCAGAGGTCAATTCAGGAGCTTTATAAACCTTCAGGGTTAGTCTTTGTAATGTAGCTTCTAATTTGGTATCCTCTCACATATGCCTCTTCTAGAATTCCTAGGAGTAGGTGGAGGTATTATCAGACTTGGCTTCTTTACCTATTTCACTGTCTTTTGGATTATCTTTTTTACTCCAAAAGATAAGAGTTAGGTCAAACAAGGGTTATAGCCAAAAGCACCTAATGCTTCAACATTAGTTGTCAAATAAGATTTTTTTCTTTTTTTTCTTTAAAGAATCAGTAAGATAGTTTGTTATCGATATGATGCCAAGGCATCAGCCAAATACGATGGTAACATAAAAAATAAAAAAAAAAACCGAATAAAAAATTATAGCCTAAATTTTTAATTAAATCCACTAAAAGGTAAGAGGATGATGTTAATGGTATTATGACAAGAATTCATACATGGAAGATGCCAAGTTTGCATGATTCACTCACAAGAAGAGAGATACATCCACGAGCAACATGACTTTGATGGCTCTCACTATTTGTTAGAAGTGTACAAGTAATGGAATCACTTCAATCCAAGTTTCAAATAGACGAAAGAAACACGATCAAACTCTCCTACACTAAACTAATATTTGCTAGCTATGATTTCCTAACACCCAAGTACTGTGCTTGCTAGTGTGAATGGCTTTAACCAACAGTATTCATCACTTCACGTAGATACATGGATTATACAACTTAGTTAATTACAAGTGTGAGTTTTCAGGATAACATTAATAGCATTCGAAAATGTTAATATTTGATCCAAGGTACTTCCTCTTGTCATCAATTTATCCAAAATGATTCATAATTTCTATAGAGCAATCGTTGCTACCCAATCTTCCATGGGTTGCCATTGAACCGAATGCATTATCCATGCATCAACTGCATGGATCAATTGAATGTCCTTAATAACTGAGTTCCATTAACTAATGCCAATAATGACTTCATTATTCTCCACCTTGGCAAGAGTGAGTGCCAACAATCAGTTCATTTTATTTCTCAGAAACTCATAAATATGGTGCATCAACCAATGTGTTGAAGACTGACGAAATCCAATCAGATCTTGAAATTTTCTCCCTAAATAGTCTTTATAAGAAGATCTGCGGGATTCTCACCCATGTGAATTTTTCAGCAAGGAAACCTCATTTTCGACAATTAATTATCTGAGAAATTGATGCTGAACTTGCATGTGCATCATTTTCAAATGATTGACCTTTTTCATGGTGAGATGCAAAGCATTTTGATTCTCAAATAAAATCTACATGCTGATTTGCTCGAGTCCGAGTTCGCCCAATAGTCTAGCTTACCAAATTGATTATTTTTCAGCCTCAGCTCTTGCCGTGTACTAAACTTCAGTGGTGGATATGTTATCTGTTGACTAAAACATTGACTTCCAACTGGTTGGTCCTCCAATGAGTGTGAAATATATCTGTGGACCTACTATTGTCAAAGTTCCCTGCAAAATCAATACTAATGAAACCAACCATTCAATCCTTGTCAATCGAGCTTTTTTTTTTCTAAATCAAGCCATAATTTTGCATTCCTTTTAAATACTATAATCTATTTCACTACAAGCCAATGTGTTTTTCTTGAATTTGATGTGAAACGGCAGACCCCCCCCCCCCTAAAGCATGACACCGGTTTGGCTGTGTGCACACCATGCAATACATTTGGCTATCAATGGTACTAGAATATGGAACATGTGCCATTTCATCTTTTATTCATTTGTGCATGGTGCCTGACTAACAGACAACTTAAAATGTGATGCTGAAGGAGTGGAAACATGCTTAACGTTATCCATACTAAATTTTGAAATATTTTTCTGGATATATTTGGGATTGAGAATATGTCTGCAGCTCTATCTCATCAAATTTCCATGCCCAGAAATTTTTTAGCCACTCCTAAATCTTTCATCTCAAATTATTTGCTTGATTGAGGTTTTAAAGAACTAATATTAGAAATATTCTTGGCCACGATTAATATATCATGGACCTAAGTCACCAAATAGATGAATCAGCCATCCATCAGGAAGCTTTCTAAAATAAATGCACCAATAATACTCACTTCGAGTGAAACCATTCTTACCCATGAACAAATCTAAAAGTTTGTATAACTGCCTCAAAGATTGCTTCACACTGAATGATTTTTTTCAACTTACATACATGCTCTTCTTTTCCTTTTGCCTTGAACCCCTCAGGTTGATACACATATTTATCCTGCTCCAATTTTCTGTGTAATAATGTTTTCACGTCTAGCTGGTCAAGTTCAAGATCATGAAAAGGAACTAAAGCCAACAAGATAATAATGGAATTATGTCTTACAATAGGAGATCATTTTAGAAAAATCGATACCTTCCCTTTAGGTAAGACCCTTAGCAACCTGTCATGCCTTGTAAATGCCACTGGATTTTCTTTTGTAGACCCATTTGGAACTAACAACTCTTTTACCCTTCAGCAATTTCACAAGTTTCCACATATTGTTCTTGTAGATAGATTGCATCTCATCACGCATCCACTTGACAACCTCTGGATTGGCCACGACTCTTCAGTTCTCTATGTTCGGCCAGTGTGGTATAAGCTACCATGTTCAGAATTTGTCTGGGCTTTCTCGTCTGTGGAGACCGCCAGTTTTTGTAGGTTTGCAAGTCTTCTTCATGGGACTCAATTCGCATATCAGGAGAAACATTTGCACCCTCTTCAACCAGTCCAGCGGCCTCTTCTCCAGCCTTCTTGAATTCTACTTGTTTTTCAGAATTAGCAGTTTTTAACATGGCATACTTGTTGAATTTGACATCGTTGCTGATTATAAATTGAGGGTTGTTCTGTCTCGGATATCACAACCTGAAAGCTTTAACACCATTTATAGCCAAGAAAGATACACTTTGCTTTTGGCTCGAGCTTGTTCAAGTAATGTTTTATTTAGGTGTTCAGTGACACCATTTTTTGAGGAATCCAAGGGGTTGTCCAGTGCTAAATGATCCCATCCTCCTCACAAAACTTATTAAACGGAATTGAGATCTATGCATTTTGGTTGCTCGTGTGGAGTTTATGTATTTTCTTGTTTATTTTCCAACCATAGCCTTCCACCACTTTAAAGTTTCAAAAATATTGAATTTTTGCTTTATGGTGTAGATCCACACCTTTCTCAAAAAATAATCGATAAATGAAGCAAAATAATTGGATACTCTCTTGTGGGACTTGCGAAAGATCCTACACATTTGAATGAATGTAAGCAAGAATGTCTTTAGGGATATGAAAAGAAGCAAGAAAAATAACTTGGTGATGTTTACCAAAGGCACAATGCTCACAAAAGTCAAATTTACAAGACTTTATACCTTTGTGAAGGTTCATTTGTAAAGCTCTTCAAAACATATTCACTCATATAGCCTAACCACATATGCCATAATTATGTTTGGTCATTCTCATATGAAGTAACATTGAATGCTCCAACAGTAACATTATTTCCTACATGCTCATAGAGATTGCCAACTCTATTACCTTTTGTAACCATGAGCCCTTCATAATATTCATGGAGGCATTCTCTGTAACCACTTTGCAACCAAGAAAATAAAAAATATCCAAAGATGTTACATTTCTTTTTAGATTTAGGACAAGTCTAATATCAGTTGAGTCCTCACAATTCGGTCGAACATCTTTAATTTTGATGTTTCAAATTCCAATTGTTTCACATGTAGTATTATTTCCCATAAAAATTGTACCATCATTGAAAGGTCTATACGTAGAAGCAAGTTCTTATTTGGGCACATGTGAATGAACACCCGAAGATACAGATGAGACAATACCTTCTTGATTCTCACTAGAGCTCTCAGACTCACTAGTTGTTTTGGGTTTGCTTTCTTTGCCCTCCTTAGCCTTTAGCTTCCATCAATCCCTCTTATGTGTACTGACATTTTAAATTAATTGCACTTGATGAACTTCTCATTTCTAGACTTGGATCTAGACTAGTTTTGATTTTTAGACTTAAAATTAGTTCGGCCTCTTGTACTAAGAACTGAAGCTTTATTATCTATAATTGGCTTTCTCATGATTTCTTCCAACAACAAAGCTATAATCCCACCATCC
Source organism: Nepenthes mirabilis (assembly GCA_025585075.1). Taxonomy (NCBI): domain Eukaryota; kingdom Viridiplantae; phylum Streptophyta; class Magnoliopsida; order Caryophyllales; family Nepenthaceae; genus Nepenthes; species Nepenthes mirabilis. Next base: position 8,874 of record JAODPA010147958.1, read on the forward strand.
AAAACTAAGGTCTCCTTAGCATGGGTCAGTAAAGTGAGTAAATAACAATAAGAAGGGGGTGAGATAGTAAAGGCAATAATGCTTTGTCTGAATCATTGATTTCAGCATGATGCTTATCAATTGGCAACTTAGTTTGTTGTAGTTATTCAAGCGTTCATGAATAGGAGTATCTTCCTTTATCTCTAAAATATAGAGTTGCCGCTTCAAATCGAGTCGGCTTATGAGAGACTTATTCATGCATAGGCTCACCAATTTGGTGCACAATATCTTGGCCACCAATTTGGTGCACAATATCTTGGCCAGTTTATCCTCAGCCACATTATAGAGGACATCAAACATAGGCACGAAGATTCAGATCCTTCCAATATATGACTGAAGTAGAAGCATTAGCTGATCTTCCCTTGAGCACTTTGTGGAGCCCTTATTGAACAAGCAAATCATTAACCTTGATTTGTCGCAAACTAAAGTTATTCTTGCCATTGAATTTCTCCGACTCAGACTTGGCATTCAAAACCCTTAATGTCATGTTGACTGAATACTTTTGATACCAACTTGTTGTGAGTAATAGAAGAATTAAGACAATAATTCAAACATAAAAAATACCAAATTTATGTGATTTACTCTTGGGAAGAGAGTTATGTCCACTGGCAATAAGACGACGATGGCTTTCACTATCTGTCAAAAGTGTATAAGTGATGGAATCACTTCATTCCAGTTCCAAAGGGACAAAAGGATCCCAATCAAACCCTTATACTAAGCTACTACTCAGCTAGCTGTGATATCTTAACCAGCTAGTATGCTTGCTAGTGGTTTCAATCAACTGTATTTATCTCTTTAAGTAGATGCATGTATTGTACTGCTTAATTAAAGTGTGAGTTTTCAATATGACATAAATAACATTCAAAGGCATTGGTTTTTGAACTGTGGTACCTCCTTCTGTGATCAAGCCATCATGAGTGTCTCAAAATTTCCCTGGAACAATCATTGCTAAACAATCTTCCTTGGACTGCCATTAAACTGAATACAATATGCATGCATCAACCGGATGGATCAATGAATGTCCTTAATGACCGAATTACATCAACCAATGCTAATAATGATTTCATAGGGGGTACTGTCCTGATGCTGCAAGTGTAGCAGACTGAACAAACTAGAAGAAGCTATGAAATAGAATTCCTTACCTTTGAAAGCTTTCTAATTCTTTCATTCCAAATATTCTGAAAAACTACCAGAGGTCAGCTTCTTCAGATCTTGTTTTTCCATTTGTTCAAATAAGCGTTTAGAGGGCCAAAAGTTGAAGCTGCAATTGGGAGTTTCTTGGAAATGACTTACCCGAGAGTTATTGCTTGGAACTAATGAAATTCTCTCTTTAATGCTAGTAATACTTGGGTGCTCCACACATCCAGAAAAACTCATTATCCTATTGAACTATCGTTTTTACACTTGGGTACACACTTCCTATAAACTTAAGTTGAGCTACAATAATCATTGTCTATAGTTTCTACTATGCATAACTGATCTGGCTAACACAAGGAATGCCTGTCTACAAGCCTATCTGAACATGAAAATAAACTCATTCAACACATTTTGTGCCCCTGCTGCATTCAAAGAGAGTGACCACCTTTTTTTTTTTTTTTTTTTTTGGGGTATAAATGAGCCGTTGTATTAAATGTGAAATAACTGCACATTCAAATGCCTCACAAAATGGACATCTCGAAAGGTCATGCAAGCACGAGAGAAAGAGGANGGGGGGGGAGGGGGGGCACCTATAACATTTGGAAGCCCATAACTATGCAGCTACTTAATGTTTGGAACCTGTCCTAACGAGTTCAGATGCATGACTTTTGCTTTTTGTAATGGAAATGTTGCTCAATTTCGTTGTTTTGACTTGATCCCGAGAAGTAGAAGAAGAAAAATGAAATGAACTTTAGATTATCAACTGTCATTTAAGGTACATTTTTTATAGAAACCATTGCAGTTTTGAAACGGAGGGGACACAGGATTGTACTAATGAGACACTTTGAAGCATCTGTCCTGGCATTTATTTTTGAATTCTACAAAGGTTTCAGTTGCTGTTCTCAACATTTCTTGTTTGCTGTGTTTTATGATCATGCCTTCATTTTATTTATGAAAAAGGAACTTCAATGGGAAACTTGCTCTCTTATGGATATGGCAATATGATGATCATCATTGCTAAACGATTATTAGCAATAATGTTTGTTTTATCAGTTTAAAAGGAAATTCATTTTTCAACAGATGTGAAGTTATGTATTTGGCTGTGCTTGTGTCTTGATTTTGGAGGCTTGTCTTTGACTTTTGGATAAAAAAAGTCCATCAGCGTTTTAGAGTGGGCAAAGTGGGAGGTACTTTCCTAGGCTGCTGTTCAGTGCACAAACCTCCCATCTCTTGAGATCTGGAGAATGTTATATTCGTAGCTTTATTTCTACATCAAAGAGATTTGTGTTCTGTAGCTTGAACTCTTAACCTGCATCGCACAACAGAACAACCTCACAGTTAGGCCACAACTCACTGAACAAAAGCGTCAAGAAGGAAAAAGAAAATGTGACTCTCGTCCTATTCCACCAAGGCAATAAGCCAGGCAGTCTTTGATCCAAGAAAAGCTTTTCTATCTGCCCTTGCTCCATATAGGCTCTGCTTTAGAAGATCGTTTGAAGAAGACTGATTCCCCCCAAGGACTACAAAAGAAAAGAATCCATAGCTTTTTCCCTTGTCATTCCTCTCTTCCAAACCAGGTCTCCCTTTCCCAGCCTCAAATCCAGTTTTCTATCTTTACACCAGATCGCATACATTCACTCAGCCAATGAAAAATCAGTCATTTAATCTGATTGAAAGTGAATCAAAGTATAAGATTGAACTACTTGCACAGCTGTCTTTACGTGCTTTATTTTGGCAAATTTGCACTCGATGTATAGTTAAACATGTGTGAAATTTCCAAATTTTATGTTTTCCAATGTGAAAACAGGATCAAATTTAGCGAGGGAAAGGGATTTCATGCTCTCTCTCTCTCTCTGCTTTCCCTCATTTCTATTTTCTGTACTCAATGCTAAAGGTCAAAACTGAACTGAACTATCATTTTTGGTGGGACGCGGTTCATTTGTTGAATTTTCTACTGTCCTGCTTTTACACGGGTATCCTATTTCTGTGTGCTATTATGGTTCTTACAGTTGATAGACTCCCATATCCACCCAAGGCCTAAGATTAAAAGTAAAAATAAATAAATGGCGGATATTAAATAACTATTTAAATCGCTTGATGCAATCACTACCATTTATTTTAAAACTTTTAATCCTAGGCTCTGGTGAATGTGGGAGTTTATCCATTATGAGGACCATAATAGCTCTTCCTTTTGTACTTTGGTGAGAGGGGGTTGTTGCCTAGTTGAAGATTCAAAGTCCCTTTGTGCATATGCATATTGAATTTGTGTCATTTTTTTGAGAAGTTTGGACCCCTACTGTTAGAAGATAGAACTTTTGTTTTTTTTGCTGCTGCTTTGTTTTTTTTACCAATTCTATTAATTGGTATCTAAAATTTATTGGATGTATTTTGGATGGGCAATATTCCCCTTCCAAAGTTCTGGTGGTTTTTTCTTATAAATTTAGGACCTATTTATATCTGGAAAAACTCAAAGGAATAAAGGAGGAATATAACAGATTGTATTTTTTTTTTTCGAGAAAAATTATTTTAAAAAAATCAATGAAAATGTAAAAAAAAAAATTCATAACATTAAGGGCCTATGATGTTTTTTCTTTATTTTTTTTTGACAACCAAATAAAGAAAATACTTTTATTAGAAACTTATTTTCTTTCCAATATGATTTTTTTTCAACATCTAAATGTAGAAAAGAAAAGTTTTTTTTTTCCCAATTTTTTCTTATTGGTTGTGGGGGCCTACAATAGATCTATTAAGTCACTAACTATTTGTATAATTTGAAAAAGTGTGAAAACAAAATATCATGGACATGAAAAATATTTAACTACATATACCTTTTAAAGCCTTTAATTATGTGGCCAAGATCAGGGCATGAGATGTGGCAAAAAAGACCCCCAATATGTTTCTTTAAATCTTCATAGAACCAAATAGGCTCAGTATTTCTATTGTTTAAAAAGTTGGCTGCTAGAAGATTGCTACTGACCTAGGCACGTCCATATCTTGCATTTTTTGAATGACTCTTCTCACTTAAAAAAATAAAAAATTACCATATGCGCGTATATATAAAACCTAACTAATTTTGTTTATTTTGTCTTGGTGGTTTAATTATAGCTCGAATGTTATTTACATTTCTTCGCCTCATGCTTCCTGTGCTTGCAGATATATTGTATGATTCATGGTCCCCGGCGATGACTGTTAGTTCTATCTGTATCAGTATTCTCTCCATGTTATCAAGCTCCACTACTAAGGTCTGTTCCAAATTATTTCCACTCTCCAGCTATTTTGTTATTGATATTGACACTTTTTCTGTGCTTTTTACACTGTAAAATGATTTGGGGACACACCTTGGATAACATGGTGCCTATCCATTCAACTATTCTTGTATAGATTCTATGGTATAAATTATGGATGAAAATATCGGTATCGGTTATCGTCATATCGATAATTAATAGATATCAATATCAGATATATTGAAAGAAAAAGCTTGTCACAGACAGATAAATTGGCTGTTATTTCACAATATTATTGCAGTAGCGAGATTTATCGATATCAAGGGCCCAAAACTAATATATATTAGCCAATATTTATATCAATTGTATAAATAGATTGATGTTGAAATGCCACATCTCTCAATGTTCTCCTAAATGATATCCAAATGATGTCCCATAACACTATTCTTTTAAATAGACAAGTGTTTTGGATACGGCATTCTTGAACTGGGAAATGATTTGGATAAACAAACCTTGATGACGGGGCATCTGTTCATCAATCCGTTCTTGTGTGGGTCCTATAGTATGAATAGATGGATGATGTGTCATGTCTCTCATGATTGTCTCAAATGGTCACTAAAAAGTGCCCTAATTGGTGACCATCTAGGGACAACCTAACATCATCCCCCTTGGGACACTCTTTGATAACGTAACCCAATTCCATCTATTTTTATGGGGCTTGTTAGAATATGTAGATAGATGAGACTTCACCTCATTGCAAATATTGAAAAATTATTCTTTAACAAGCAAGCAAGTAGGCACTATTGAAGGGATTTGTGGTTGTGTGCAGCAACGACCTGCCGATAACGACCGATATGTGAAGAACTGTAAAAATGGCAGATCTCCAAAGGAGACAAGGTGGTGGTTCCATGACGATAAGGTTTAAGTATATGAACGAAACCCGTAGCACTCCATTGGTAACGGATTTCACGGATCAAGTACTTAAGTTATTACAAGGTTGAGAAGCCGAGTGTAGAAAGGCATTTTTTGGCTTCCCTGGTCGAAATGTTGGGCACACCACCAGCTTCGGTAGAGATGTGGTGTTTACATGTAAAGCTCCGGTGGTTTTTTTGTCTAGGATGGGCAACTAACCTAAAGATGCGTCGTGTTTTGTTTATTGAATTGCTTCAAACTGGAAGAACATTATGAAACGCTTGAATGCAGGTGATGCTCTCTCTCTCTCTCTCTCTCTCGTCCGTAAAGATGATAGGGACCCCATTCTCGGAATTCACTATCGGATTCCAATGCTGAAGATGGTGGGCACAACCGCCCATGTCTGGCACTCCCAACGGGTAAATATGATAGGGACCCCATTCTTGGAATTCACAATCGGGTTCCACCGCCCATGGTCCTGGGCACAACCGCCCATGGTCCTGGGCACAACCGCCCATGTCTTGCACTCCGAACGGCTGATGAACCAGCCGCAGCTGCTCAATAACTCAAATTCTAGGACCATTGCGATTCTCACAACTGAACCACAGTTAGAATAATGAGGAAGAAAGGGTTGATTTTATGGAGAGATGAATCCATGAGGGAGGATCCTTGACACAAATGGAAAACGCAATTGACAGCATAATACCCAAAAGCCGAAGATTCCGTCTGACTCGAGAGATCTATGTAGCTTGTCATTTCTGTAGGTTGGCGTCGGTGTAACGTTCATCGCTCGCTCAGGAGAAAATCTTATTAATTATATCACGTTGAAAAAACATAAAAAAATTCATTCACCAAAGAAAAAGACCGTTTCATCCCTACGAAAGGTAAAGCAAGCCATAGGCAGTGATAATCTATCTATTTACTTTTACATGTCTCTTAGTATTAGCATTAAACTATTGAGAATGTTTAAAAGATAACTAAAATATTTCTCGTTAAAAAAAATAATAATAATGATTAATTAAATGAGGGAGTTATTTATTTAGTTTT
>JAODPA010147969.1:0-15231 GCA_025585075.1 Nepenthes mirabilis
GTATATTGTTTTTTTCAGCTTAGGTATACCTCTAATAAATATATGTATTTAAATCAATAAAATATTTACTGATTTTTTCATCTGAATCAACTGCGCTTTTACAATATAAAAATACTAATTTTACAATATATTAACTGATTTTAAACAACACATTTGTTCATTGCAGGTTTACAAATGCCCATAAAGCCAATTTGTGCATGAAATTAATACGTCGATAGAGGTTAGGAAAACACGGTTATCGTTTGGTCCTCGCTGCAAATCCATACTTGACGTCGGTTTAAACTTCTGTATTAGCCTTGTTTAGCAAAAAATAAATTACGTTTTTCTTAAATGATGATATTTAGTAACAAATAAATTCTACTCTTTTACCTTCATATTTATCCCTTTGGATGGATATGAAAAATGAGAGAATGAAAACAAAATGGTGGTGAAAAAAGTAAACTAAACTACAAAGATTTGCATCGGTAGAATTATGATATGTAATTTTTGATGGGTATAGATTCCTAAGGCGCACGCTGAAGATCCATTTCCTAGGAAATGGGCCTAAAAACCACAAAGATTAAGGAAGTTCAGGCGCGTGGACCAGCCCTCAGGATGCAGTGGGCTTGAAAGTCACTATGGGCCAGAGGCCCATGATGGATTTCGGGCGCCGCTTGGCCTACAGAGTCCACGTGGAAGGTATGTAGTGGCTAACCAGCCAAACTGCAGAAAAAATGATGATCCATGCAGCACGCGGCCAACAGAACGGACATTACAGGAAGTAACCGCACACACAACCCACTTGATTGGACAAGAGGAACCCGCAGAGTTGGTGGCAGGTCTCCAAAACACGCCAATGCCACGTGGAGAGATTTCACAGGAAACTTAATCATTATAAATACCTTAACTATTCACTAAACAAGGGGCTGGACATTAATCTCCACATTAACTCTTGCTGCCTTGATCCTAGAGAGAGAAAAAAGAAAAATATAAGGTGAGAAGGTTTGTATTGTAAGAGTGACTCTTTAAGTTTCCAAACACTAAGTCCACGACTTGTCTCCCGCAAGTGTGTACTGTAAAATCTATGTACTAAACACAAGATAGTGGAAGTAGTTCTCGGACTAAAGTCCCGTAATTTTTCCTTCTCATTCAAGAGAAGGTTTTCCACGTAAAAACTCCAGTGTCATAGTCCTTGCCCCCTCTCGTTGTTTTGATCCTCGTCACATCACTCGATCTCCGTCCTCGTACTCTCCAAATTTCTGCATACCTAAACCTTCGATGTTGCTGTCAGATCCTCGTCCTAACCAGAATAAGGATCCGAGGACACAACATTTGGCGCCGTCTGGGAAAAACGCGACAAAAAAGTCTGATGTCCCCCTTCCAAACATACAATCGGATATGCAAAATAGTGAACACCCGAGGACAGGCCAACGCTCTAGTCCGAGAAGCGTGCTTAGGAGCTAACGGCCTAGCACCCTGTCCTAGGATAGAAGACCATCTTGACCCCTACGTATGAGCACTAGCCGTAAGGATAGATGATGTGGCCCAAGCCATTCAAGGCCTTTGCACCACGATGAACAAATGCCTGAGGGAAGCGCCATCTAAGGCCTCCCAAATAGCGACTTCTCGGAGAAAATGGAAGGGAAAGAAACATGCCGCTCCTATTGAGCCCCACAGACATAAGTTGCCTCAAGTGACCGAGCTCCGTTGCATCTCCACGGACGCTTAGGACCACGGATGTAGGAGGGAAGTCTTAAGAGACGAAACCTCCGCTATGTCCGTAACAACCAAGAGCATGCCATTCAGGACATAGCTGACATGGAGGAGGTCCCATCAGGGACGAGGAGCCGCCTGAGGCAGCCAGCCGCACAAGACCCCTATGAATTGAGGACTTTCCTCAAAGAAAAGAAGATGGCGGCCACCCCACAGGTGGAGGAAAAGCTTGATAGGGTATTCCGTTGAGTTTTTGGAGACGATGAGGGGGGAATCGTCGACTTTCGCAGATCTCCATTTATAGTAGATATCCAAGCAAGGTCACTTCTCCCGAAGTTCAAAATGCCCAATCTGAACGAATACGATGGAGGTGTTGATCCAATGGATCACTTGGATCACTTCCGCGAGCATCTGAACCTCCAAGGCTTAGACGTAGCAATAATGTGCCAATGCTTCCCCCTGATGCTCAAGGGAGATGCGAGGATTTGGTTCTATGGAATGCCAGTGACTCCATCCGCTCGTTTAGCGAGCTGGCAGAAGCCTTCCTCTTCCAGTTCACTTCCAGCTGGAGGATCAAGAAGTAATCGTGGCACCTTACTCGCGTGAGGCAAGGTGCCAGGGAGAGTTTGAAGAGCTTCTTATCCCATTTTATATCCAAGGCCAGGTAGATCCCGAAGTTAATTGATGGGGTCATGTTGACCGCTTTCCTGTCCGCTCTGGAAGGAGGAAGCTTCTTCAAGCACCTTGTGCATAAGGGTCCGCAGAGATTCAGGGAGCCTGAGTGCATAGCGAGAGCTTATATTACGGCCAAAGAGGCGAACGATGCGAAGAGGCCCATCTTGGTGGAGAGCTTCCCTCCGAGGGTGTCAGAGGCAAAGAGGAGGCATGAAACCAGACAGGACTTTCGAGTGCCCAAGAAGTAGTCGAAGTTTGAACAGAATGTCCCCAGGGGGTACAAGCCTATCAGCCTAACTCCTTTGAACGACTTGTATACTAACATCTTGATGCAAATTCGGAATGAGAAATTTTTGAAGTGGCCCAAAGCGCTGAAGAATCCAGAGGGTGGTGAATAGACCAAATATTATCACTACTACTGTTGCGAAGGCCATAGCACTGACGACTATAGGACGTTGTAAAAGGAGATCGAGGAGCTTATCAGTAGAGGTCATCTCAGCCTCTTCCTACAAAGACCCAGGCAGACTTCTGGAGCAGCAGAAGCGGCTGAACCTGACCCACCAAGGGACAGAGTGGCTGCGGGAGTGGTCAATATGATCTCTACCTGCCCGATGGCAAAAGGCACCTGGGAGGACACGGCAGTGAAAGGAAAAAGACCTAAGGTAGAATCTAGGGATGAGGTCATTAATTTTAGTAACAAAGATATGGCCCATGTAACATCCTTTCATTCTGATCCTTTAGTTGTAACTGCCCTCATTTCTGATGGTAACTTAGATTACTAGATGAAACGAGTGTTTGTCAATAATGAAAGCTCGCAAAATATTCTCTATTTTGATACTTTCCTGAAATTAGGACTTAAAAGGAGCCAGATGACTTTAACGAAAGGATCACTCTATGGGCTGGACAATGAGCCAGTACCAGTACAGGGAGTCATCCAACTTGAGGTCACGCTGGTGACTCACGCGAGGATGCTGTCAAAGAATCTCTCTTTTTTGGTCATAGAACCGCCCTTGGTCTATAACGTAATCCTCGGACACCTGTGTTTATCTACCTTTAGGGCGGTAATGTCTATCCCACAATTAAAAATGAAGTTCCCGACACCATATAGGTTTGGGGAGGTCCTCGGAGACCAAGCCACTGGATGGACATGCTACCTATCCTAAGTCATGCAAACTCCTCTCCCTCGACGCATGGAAGACCTGAACTTCCATGACGAAACAACACTACAACAAGCCAAGTCTGGGGAAACCATTGACCGAGTTCCTCTAAACCCCGAAGATCCAGGGAAGACCATCCAAATAGGAAGCACCTTGCAAAAAGCCTTCCGAGATCAGCTTATTAGCTTCCTGCGAAGGAATTCAGACGTCTTCGCTTGGGCTCTAAGTGACATGCCCAGGATACCGACTGAAATAATAGACCACAAGTTAGGCCTAGATCCAAATCATAAACCCATTAGGCAAAAACGAAGGAATTATTCGATGGAAAAGCTGGTGGTGATCTGGGAGGAGGTAAAGAAACTTCTGGATGCGGGATTCATAAGGAAATTGCCTACCTGGACTAGTTGTCCAATATTGTGATGGTCAAGAATAGTAATAGGAAATGAAGAATGTGCGTGGGCTTCACAGAAGTCAACAAAACTTGCCCGAAAGATAGCTTCCCTCTCCCCAGAATTGATTAGTTTGTAGACTTCACGTCCGGCCATGAGCTCCTAAGTTTCATGAACGCATACTCGGGCTATAACTAAATAAGGATGAGTCTCAAAGACGAGGAGCACACGCCATTCATGATGGACCAAAGGACATACTGTTACAAAGTCACGCCCTTTGGTTTAAAGAATGTGGGTGCTACTTACTAGAGGCTCATGAATAAAATATTTAAAGGCCAGATTGGAAGGGACGTGAAGGTCTATGTCGACGACATACTCGTCAAAAACAAGATAACCAACCACCATATCCAAGATTTGGGCGAGACCTTCAACACCCTGAGAATGCACCAGGTGAAACTCAATCCAGCTAAGTGCACATTCGGGGTCTCATCTAGGAAATTCTTGGGCTACATTGTTTTGAACTGAGAGATTGAGGCGAATCCGAAAAAGATCGAGGCTATCCTGGATATGAAGTCCCCTAGAACCATAAAAGAGGTCAAAAAGCTCATCGGAAGGCTAGCAGCACTATCATGCTTCCTAGTTAAGGCGGCCAAGAAATATTCGCCATTGCTTGGGGCCCTAAGAGGAATAAAGAATAACGACTTCCAATAAATCGCCGACTGTGAAGAAGCCTTCCGAGGGCTCAAGTATTACTTATCCAACTCGCCTCTGTTGACTTTTCCCTAAATAGGCGAGGAATTGCTCCTGTACCTATCAGTGTCAGATAAAGCATTGAGCTCAGCTCTTGTGAGCCAGTAAAATGGCAAGCAACTGCCCGTGTATTACATCAGCAAAATCTTGGCCGATGCTGAAACAAGATATTCCCATGCTGAGAAGATGGCACTGGCAATTGTGTATTCCGCATGAAAACTGAGGCCATATTTTCAGGTGTACAAGATAGTTGTTTTGACCGACCAACCCTTGAGGGTGACTTTGCCGAAGCCAGAAATGTTGGGATGGTTGGTCAAATGGGCCATTGAGTTAGGTGAGTTTGATATAAAGTTTTGTCTATGGCCTACTTTAAAAGGTCAAACCCTAGCAGACATTATTCTCGAAACCATGGTTGGAACTCAAGATTCCTTGGACGATTCTGCAGCCGAGGGCTTGCACTACCCGAAAAAATGGACTCTACACGTGAATGGTTCATCGATGAGGGATGGTTGTGGAGATGGCATTGTGCTGAGGATGCATGAAGGATTAGAGATTAAATATTCGATGGTCATCGGGTTCCCAGCAAACAACAACGTGGCAGAGTATAAGGCCTTACTCGCAGAGTTGCAATTGGCAAAAGAATGCTCGGCTAGGAACGTCATCGCCTACAGTGACTCTGAGTTCGTTGTCAACCAAGTCCGAGGAAATTTCAAAGCTAACAACGCCCAACTGTCCAAGTACCTCGCAAAGGTGTGAGAACTCATGACAGCTTTTGAGAAGGTAGAAATGATTCACATCCCGTGGGATGAAAATGAAAAGACCGACCAGCTAGCTAAAGCTGCAGCTTCAGGAGATTTAGAATAATATGCCTGAGGAATGCGTGAGGTCCTCAACAAACCCAATGTGGAAGACTCCGATACCAAAGTGATGCAAATATCTGAGGCCAACGACTGGATGACCCATTACCTACGGTACCTATCTGAAGAACATTGCCTGAAGACGTAGGGGAGGTAAAGAAGGTGAAGAGGACGGCTGCATGGTATACTATTATTAATGGCAAACTATACCGTTGAGGATTTTCTGCCCCTTACCTGAGGTGTCTTATCTTAGAAGAGGTACACCTTGGGGTTTATAGACCCCACATTGGGGGCAAGAACCTTGCATTTAAACTAATGAGGTAAGGGTACTACTAGCTAACCATGAAGTACGATACCATGGATTTCGTACGAAAATGTAAGAACTGCCAAATCTATGGCAATCTATCCCACTAGCCACATACGGAACTCAAAGCTCTCCAATCACCTTGGCCCTTTGTACAGTGGAGGCTAGACATACTCGGGCCACTGCCAATAACATTTGGATAGAGAGTTCTTAATCGTCGGAATTGACTAATTCATGAAGTGGGTTGAGGCCGTGCCCTTGGCTCGCAGCGAAACACTGCGAATTTTATCTGATAGAACATCATGTGCCGATTTGGGATACACGAGTGTATCGTGACCGACAATGGGACCCAATTCTCTGGAAAAAGGTTTACCAAGTACTACACCAACTTGCCGATAAGACTGCCGCACACCTCGGTCACATACTCGCAGTGCAACGGCCAGGTGGAGGTCACAAATCGCATGATATTGCATGGACTAAAAACAAAGCTGGAGCATGCCGGGGGCTCATGGGTTGAAGAGCTTCCATCAGTATTGTGGTCTTATAGGACAACTCCGAGAGAGCCAACATGAGAGACCCCCTTCAGCCTATGTTATGGGGCCAAGGCGGTCATCCCAATAGAGATCGGACTGCCCAGTCTCCGTGTGGAAAGCTTCGATCCTCTAAGTTATGAGCAAAGGATCCGAGAAAACCTTGACCTCCTGGAAGGAGTCCAAGATGCAGCAAGACTGCGAATTGCGGCGTACTAGCAAAGAATTGCTCGGTATTATAATAAGGTAAAAGCACGCTAGTTTGAAGTAGGAGACCTGGTGCTGAGAAGTATTAAAGCTACAAGGAAGAACACCGGCTGGAACAAGCTCTCCCTGAATTGGGAAGGACCATTCTTTGTCTCGGCAATCCTATGAAATGGCGCTTATAAGCTGCGCACCCAGGAGGGAATGCTTGTCCTGCGGACATGGAATGCGGCTCACCTCAAAAAGTATTATCAATAAGTGCACGGGCGACCAGGTAAGTCGAAACGCATCACTTGATGTACTTGTAATACATTTCATGTATGCATAATGGAATTTTCTTGTTTGCCTTCTTGCATTCCATTGAACATCTGCATGCCATTTCACTAATCCACAAGGCCTAGGCTGCCCTTAAGTCAAGTAGATAGGATACCTTTCGCTTGCTTTAAAAACTCCGCTAAGTTCGAGCGGCCCAAGAGGTTGACTAAAAACTCGACCAAGTCTAAGTGGCCCAAGAGGTGAACTAAAAACTCGGCTAAATCCGAGAGGCCCAAGAGGTCGACTAAAAACTCCGCTAAGTCCATGTGACCCAATAGGTAGACTGAAAACTCAGCTATGTCTGAGCGACCAAGGAGGTCAGACTTGAAAACTTGGCCATGATGCCAAGCGATCTTAGAGGTTGGAATTAAAACTTAGGAGGCTAAAAACGGCAAGCACGTGACTATCTTAGAGGTAACATCTTCAGCCTAAGATGGTCAGAAGGTTCAGACATTGAGCTGATATAAGACTAAGTTTCTTTAACAGCCGTCAAAGAAGAACTAAACACATAAGACAATCTAGAGAGAGATTGCAGCAAAGGATGAATTTCATTCATGCTTAAAAGTGTACTATGTACAAAGACTATGCAAAAGAAAATATGTGTACATGTACATAGCATTACAAATCTGCAATCCACCCTCAGCAAGTCTAGGCTAAAGAGAGACATCCTGCTACTGAGACCCTTGTGATTCGGGAGGCTCTGCTTAACTAGACGATCCTAGCTGCCTAGAAGATCGAGGGTCACTTGATGACCCAGGCTAAGGAGAATTGGGAAACTGCCTGCCCGAAAAGCCATACAAGTCCTCTGAACACGTGGCACTGGCATTTCGAGGGAAACATGGCCGTGGGAAACCGTGGCTGCAGCAATTTCATCACTTGATGACACAAGTTGACATTGTCCCAATGCTTGCCCTTCAAAGCAGGAGCTATGTTCGCGACCCTTACTGAAGTCCTCAGCTTCTCCTCCAGCTGGAGGTTCCTATCCCGTAGCATCCCGTACTAGACTTGCTAGAGCCTCAACGTGTCTTCAAGGGAAGCAATCTTTCCCTTGGTAGCAGCGAGCTCGGCCTCCAAGTGTTTGTTGGCCTCAGCAAAGGCCCTTGAAGCTTCCAGTTCTGAATAAGCTTGGGCAGCCTCAGTAATGATTGTGCCAAAACCACCAACCATCTCCTAAAGCTGTAAAATTCTAGGCAGGATAGTGAGATGTATATAGGAGAAAACAGAGTCAAGGACAACATGAAAAGAAAGTACCTTGGCCACAAAGGAGCTCCCTGAAGCACTCTTCTCTCTAGAGACCTTAGGCTCCTCGGGCCTCTCAGTCGTAGCCTCCTGTGCTACAGAAATCTCAACCCTGGCCTTAAGCGCAGAAGCAGCAACATCCAAGACTGGGGGCTCAGTTGCTTCAACATGATCGTCGGCCCCAGTCTAGGCTTCCCCTAGACGTGAAGTCCCCACACCATCCTCGACCAGAGACTCCTCAAGGGCCGCGGGTGGAAGCATCATCAAAGTATAAACTTGGATTTTAAGGGACGGGGGCTCGACAGTCTCTACAACAAGTGACTCTGTAGGTCGATCTTCCTCAACCTCAGCAACATCGGTGATCGTCGTCCCTGTCGACATCATTGTTACTACCTCAGCCAGAGTCGCGCCAGCCATCCTTGCATCATGTGCCCATATGGTATCCTCGGGAGGGTTATCAATCCACTCCGAGACTTCCCCAGTGAACTCAGATGGAATGTTAGGAATGAGCTTGTCAATGGGAGGCTGGACAACAGGGAGATCCGCTGACTGTCTAGCAGATTTAGAAGGTTGACCACAGGACTCAGCAAAAGTTGAAGGTCCAAGACCTTCTATCTCTTGGACAGACTGCACAATTGAGGTCCCTAGCCTCCTCACTAGGGGCACAATCATAGTATCATCATCATCGGACAAGGAGTAATCGACAATGGTCGCCAGATGCTTTGAAGCTCCTATCCGATGACTTTTCCTTGACCGCTTGGATGGCTCCTCAATCCTCAGAGATGCTTGTTTCATCCTCAGCCTCTTCTTCTTCGAGGGGACGATGGCAGCAGCAAAGCCAGTAGGGACGTCAGATTCCTCGTAACAGGTCCCCCACTTGGCCTTTGCCAAGTTCTTTGACCACAACCAAATATTCTGCTTATTTTGGTTGAAAGTGCCAAGGTTTGCTAGCACTAAGTCAATGACCTCCTAGGAAACCGTCCCGTCCCTTGCAGAAGGGTCTGCATCCATGTTGCCCCAGATGTTCGAGAGAGCCTAATTCTCCCAAACTTCTAGAAAGAAGAACTTATCCTTCCACCTCTTGGTGGAATCTGGCTTCTTGCCACTCATAACACTGAACTCAGAGCTGGGGGTGGCGACAATCTAGTCTAAGTTGTGTGTAAAGCAGAATATCACCTTTACCATAGCTACCTCGAGTACCTTCTTATGGCAGCGAGCAAAAATATAAAGAGGGACAAGATACCTAATAGCGTTAGGCTACAATCTAGCAAATGGAACCTTGAGTTCCATTATAATGCGGTACAACTCTAGTGGGATGGGGAAGCGAAGCCCACCCTTGAGGTGGACTTCATACACCGTGATGAATCCGTCAGGAGGGCTACAAGCCCTATTATCCCCATCTGAAATCACCATGGCCGTCGACTCAGGGATGTCATATTTGGCACGGATTGCTTCAAATTTGCCAAGAGTAATGGTGGAAGTGAAATCCTTGACCCGAAGAGCCATGGGAATTTAAACTCAAAAGCAAAGAAAACACGAAGAAAATTGAGAAGAAGGCAAAATCTTGAAGAACACAGCCAAGGATTTAAAGAGGAATTCCTCAGGTCGCATAAAATGAAGGTGGAGGTGAGTCATGGTATTTGAAAATGGCGAAAAAGCAAGGGGCGCATGCCATCATCACCCTAGCCATGTGTCAGCAACCTAAATGTCGGCAAAATTAGTGGGCCTTTTGCTTCCTGAAGCACTGTTAATCAAAACGACGTGCATTTAATGCACCTTAATGGCCAAAAACGGTGGCGCAGACCAACATCTTGAATTCAAGGAAAGTCCGCGGGTGAACTCTCGATGGAGACTTTGGTACCAAAAACACCTAAGGAGGTGTACGAAAGTTTGCGGACACCATTATAGATTGTGCGAAGATGCTTAGAGTCCAAAAAGCTTCTCGGGCATTTTGGGTCATGAACAAGCCTCTGGATGTCCGTGGACATTCTAATCTGCATACCCTGGGCTACTGTCCAAGGACACCAGCAAGAGAAAAACGTAAACTTCAACATCAAGTGAAAATTAGACAAAGCCACAAAAATGAAGGGATGAGCAGACCTCTAATGACCTTCACATAAGAGCTATCTGCGCCCCTCAGGCATACCAGAAAGGAGAAGATTCATATGACAAGTAAAAGGAGCAAAGGAAAAAACTACTACTTTTATTAGTCAAAGTTCCTTTAAAATTTCCTTTATAAGTACGCGGCTCACAACAACAAAAATACAAGAAAAATGCAAAAAATATAACACGGGGCATAAGCCCCAGACAGATTGCTCTGGATTCTTTGAGCATGATGGGGAAGAAATGGCTCATCATCAGTAACCCAATAAGTCCAAGACACCGGAGCAGCCCTTCGTCTCCCCTCTAGACGGTACAAACAGCGGCTCAAGTGAAGTATAGACCATGAGCGACTCGTCACTCCGAAGCCAAGGCGTCCAGTGACGGATCCACCATAATCTACCGCTACACAAGAAATCACCACAGCCTGGAGGGAGGGACATGACAACAGCGGAGTGACCAAGCCACCCTCACTAATATGAGAAATTGCTCATGATAGAGGCATAAGGACAGTCTTCATCAGAAGCTTCAAGTCTCTAGTTAGTCCACCCAATTCTTTCACGGATTCCCAAGCAATGAGCCACGCCAACGGAGGAGACCGCCTATTTATAGGCAAGCTGGCTCCCAATCCGCATTGAACAAGACACCTCTCCAGGTGAGCGTCACTCACAGGGAAGGAAAACATGCAGTCTCAATGCAACAAGTTACTGCAGCACCTGAAAAGCCTACCTGACTGTCTTGGAAAGGCGCAGCTGCCTAGGGAAGGTGCGACACAAACTAGAACAAAGCTGGACGCATCTCGAGGTGGGCAGTGTGGTTGCTTGCTGGGCCAGAACGAACATGCTAGGCCTCGACCACAAGTCGGCCCAAGTATGGGTGGGCTATGATGGGTACAGATTCCTAAGGCCCACACTGAAGATCCATTTCCCAAGAAATGGGCCTAGAAGCCATAAAGGCCTAGGAAACCTAGGCGCGTGGACCAGCCGGCGGGATGCAGTGGGCCTGAAAGTCACTGTGGGCCACAGGCCCATGATGGATCTCGGGCACTGCTCGGCCTACAGGGTCCACATGGGAGGTATTTAGTGGTTGACCTGTCAGAATGCAGAAGAAATGACGATCTGTACAGCACTCGGCCAGCAGAATGGACATTACAGGAAGTAGCCGTGCACGCAACCGATTTGAGTGGACAAGAGGAACCCGCAGAGTTGGTGGCAGGTCTCCGGAACACACTAGCACCATGTGAAAAGATTTCACAGGAAATTCAATGCCTATAAATACCTTAACTATTCACCAAATGGGGGGTTGGACATTAATCTCCGTATTAACTTTTGCTGCCTTGAGCATAGAGAGAGAAAAAAGAAAAAAGAAAGGCAAGAGGGCTTGTATTGTAAGAGTGACTCTTTAAGTTTCCAAACACTAAGTCCATGACTTGTCTCCCGCAAGTGCATATTGTAAAATCTCTGTACTAAACACAAGATAGTTGAAGCAGTTCTCAGACTAAAGTCCTATGGTTTTCCCTCCTTATTCAAGAGAATGTTTTTCACGTAAAAACTCCTATGTCATAGTCCTCGCCCCCTCTTGTTGTTTTGATCCTTGTCACATCGCTCTATCTCCGTCCTCGTACTCTCCCAATTTCTGCGTACCCAAACCTTCGGTGTTACTGTCAGATCTTCGTCCTGATTAGAACAAGGATCTGAGGACGTAACAATTTTTAATTTTGTCTTTGTTAATATCAGCCCTTAGTAGCGTCAATTTCTTATGTGTTGAAAATACAAAATGAGTATATGGAAAAAAATGAGTTAGTAATTAAAATATTATTATAATCATCAGTTATTAATTATTACATTTGAAAATAAGTATTTATTGATTAAAATGGTGATTAAAATAAATGTTTCTACAAGTAATTTTGAAATAGCTTTTGATATACTTCGGATACTTGGTCTTCAAGTAATATATAGTGATGGGTATGCCAATAATAAGTTGGTCCAAGAAGGAAGAACGACCCAAATCCACAATGACTCATTTGCGCCTGACGGTCAACATCGACCATTGACCGGACGAAAGGCAAAGTGAGCCAGAAAGCAATGTTTTTGTTGACTGGTGGTAGGTCCAGTTGACCATCTGAAGACCAGGCCTCAAGTAGGCCAAGCCCAGTTAGGCCCACGTGACCGTCCGCAACCAGCAACAGTCACCGCCCCTGATTTTGTGCTCACCACCGAAGGCAATGTCAATTGCAATGGTTATAAGAAGATTCAACGTGCATCCTTGAAGGAAAAGCACCAAAATTTTCATCCTGTCTACAGTAAATCCTAACGGTTGTGGAACGTAGAACGAAAATAATCAAGGCAATGCCCGTTACTGCCATAAAGGCTCCACGCCAAAAAAGGCAGTGAGCCCAATAGAGTGAAGGAATCGAGCCTTTCTGCACAAGAAAGGCATCGCAGCACAACAACTGTAAAAGACCCTAGAGTTCTCACTCACAGGCATGCATTCATTTGCCTACAATAAGCTCACACGCTCTGGTTTGTCCACAAAAGCTCCTTGCAGAAAAGCTTATACGCTTTCAGACTACAAATGCTCTCTCTCTTTGCCACTACATTCCCAGCGAACACAGTGCTTAGTGCCCACGCTCCTCACGAGCCAACAAAGTCTCTCTCAATGAGAGTACTCACCCATCTCAAACACTCTCTACATCTCCTTGCATTCTTTACTTTCACCTTCTTAATTCAAAGGTTATTTGCTGACTTGAGTTGTCACGAACCCAATCAAGCAGGTCAATTTAAATAATTAATTAGAATTTTTAAAATCTAAATTTCCAAATAATTTTAAACAATTAATACTAAGTCCCAAAATTTGGGTATGACAAACCAAAATATACACTCAACAAAATTAAAATCCTCACAGGACCTCATCGAATAACCGTCCGAGCAAAATAAATATGACCTGCTCTACGATCGTCGTAAGGGAGATAATAATCCGACACAAGAATCATAATCAAACATAACAAAATATTCAACTATTTCCAACATATAACAATAAGCCTATATCCGGCCCATTTCCATAATCGAAACCCATCAAATATCAATATAAACCATAATAAAACTGAAACTCACCAAATTTGATGAATATCTGACCGATCACGTTTTTACTCTTGTACTGCATCCGAACCTTCTACTTTGAAGGGACAAAACAGAAAAATAATCCTAATGCTCAGCAAGTATCATATTTAGTAAGATGAGTCCAATAAATCAGATGAGAGGTTAATGGATGAAAATCCAATCAAATTTCAAGATAAATCCAAATCGCCGATAAGATAAATTCAACCGAAATCTAAGATCCAAATTTTAAAATTCAATGGTAGTCTCATACTCAAATCAAATATCCAAATCCAAATAAATGTCCAAATTTTGAAAATAGTCCTCGTTGGGACGTATATATATATAACCAAAACAGAGGTGATCTGAACCAATTCCAAAATCGATGTCGATCCGAGTCTAAATCCGAATCTGAGTCCAAGTCCAAATCCAATGCCCGATCAGCTTGTGATTTGGGGTAGAATTCGATAGCCGGATGATCCAATAGCGTGCGGAGAGACCGAAGCAGCACCGCGATAAATATTCCAAGGGTCCGGATCAAAATATATAATCAAAATTATTTGTACGAGACATACCAAACCCAACTATAGGTAAAAATCGGCGAATCTCAAATCCAAGTCCAAAAATCTATATCCAAATCAAAGTCCAATACCAATTAATGCAAAAATATAAATTATGCACCAAATTTGGGTTCTCATTATTTAAAGACTAGCTTGAGAAAGGGTTACACATAATCCCGGTAACCTTAGGCCAAAATCTATGTATTGTGTACCCATAGATAAGGTTGCTCACTATATTTTTCACCCGCGGCTTTGGGTGCATTCCTCAAGTTTGTCAGATATATTAGGACGTTCGAATATATTCTAAGGTCAAATCAAATTATCCAAATGGGAGGGGTCACTACTCCAAGCCTTTCCTGCCGGCGGAAAGGGATTTCCAAATAATAAAATAATCTCCCCGTCAGAAGTTGGCCAGAGTCCAATAATCCAAATCCAAATGTAGTGACCATAACCTGACACGTACATGTGACTACACGGCCAATGCAAAGTTTTTATGCTCATTCATTTTTTTATACAAATATATTAATTTAAAAATATACAATGTCCAATAAATTATTCGGATTTTCAGAAAAATATCAAATTCTCCAAAATCATAAAACCCAATCCAACAATCACCAAAATATCCAATGAACTACACATGCATGTTCAGAATAAATAAATGGGTGTACCAAAAATTCATGCATGTTAGTAAAAATTCTAAATAGTATCCAAAATATATCAGAAATTAAATTAGACCAAAGAGGGAATTTACAGATACTTGCCTGAACCTCATACTTTACAGATCTGAAGAAATGATGTCCTGAAGTATCTGAATCGGAACTTTCTCTCTTTGCCGTGTCCTTTCTCTCTCCTCACCGCGTGCCCCTTCCTCTCTCCTCTGTTCTCCTCCACGCACGGCCCTCTGCTGGCCGTTACCGACCGCCCCGTTGCCGCCGCTCCGCTTGCCTGGCCGTCGACAGCCTCCTCGGCACCACCCAGCCAGTACCGGCACCACTGCGCCGCCATCTTCCTCCTCCTCGCGCGACTTCTCGCCGTCGCACGGTTCTCTTTCTTGCGCAACCCACAATCGCGCTACCGTCGTTTCTCCCACGGCCACCGTCGCTCCTCCCACGGCCACCAGCAACTGTCGTCGACCACTGTCGCAATGCTATCTCTGCGCGCTGCCGTTAAAATCGCTACCGACAAAGGTCGTCGACCTCCTCGACGGTTTTCTCTTCGCAAAACCACCACCATCGGCCACATCGACCACCACTGCGTCATCGACATCCACCGGCATCAACGCCTCCTTGCCGCACGACGCCATCGCCGGCCGCCTTCCTCCCTCTTCTCCCTCTCTTCTTTCTCCTTCACTGACGAAACCCTAA
>JAODPA010147980.1:0-15229 GCA_025585075.1 Nepenthes mirabilis
TCCTTTATTTTTTTAAAATGCTAAATTATATAGAATTGCTAGTGTGCTGGAGTCCCAACTGTCTCATAAATGTGATGCCCACCATTATTCTCAATTATTATCATGACAATAATTCAAAGGGTTTGGTAAGAAGTCATGTCTATTAAATTTTATGAAAAATCTAACCGATATTATCTTAAAAAAATTTTAACAAAGATTGAATTTATTGCTATTTTTGTTCAGATTTATTGCTCAACTTTGAAAAAGGACTTTTTGTCAACGATTGTACAATCAAGTTTCGACCCCAGTAAAATATAACGGAAGCAGTTTATAATAATAAATATCTAATACACGTAAAAGATATTTAGTACTAGATGCCAACGATACTAGCAATCATGCACCGTAAATAAAATACAAAAGCAGTAATATAAAGACGCGATTTTTGGTGATGAAGGAAAAACTCGATACTCACGGTAATCGAGAAAAATCCTCCGTGCTTTAACGGCCAGGGAAGCAATGCACTATGAAAATCAACTTACAGTCCAGGTAGTAACGACGCGCTAACCTCGCCGACTTACTCCCGACTTGTGATCCCTACCAAGGAATTCCTTGGATTTGCCCACAATAATAGAACCGGATACCTTCCGGTCTTCACGTCAATCTTTCCTTGAACCACTTGAATTGCCAATCACGATCAAGTCTCCTTTTTCACAAACCAACTTATCCAACGAAGGTAGAAGGTAGTGTTTCAATGGTTAAAGAAGGTTGATGAGAAAACTTGTTTGAACATCAAAAGCAATCTTGTAACGTTAGGTTTTCTCAAGAATAGCAATAACAAGGGAGCACAGGTAGTTTTCTTCTCAGAGGAGGCACGAAAATATTCTGTCAATATTGCTTAGGGTTTTAAAAACATAAGCCTAGTATATATAGAGGGCTCCAAATTTTCATTCAAAAATTTGCCTGCTGAACCGGCGCTCGAGTGGAGCTCGAGAGGGCGGCGGGCGCACGGAGGGTTTCCAGAGAAACCCTACGTGCGCTCGAGCGGGTATTGAGCGCTCATCGAGTGGAAACCATTCTGGTTTTTCGGCTCGAGCGAGCATCGAGCGCCAAGTGAGCCAAGTACATTCTGGATTTTAGGCTCAAGCGGGTATCGAGCGCCAGGCAGGCGGGGGACATTCTGAAATTTTGGCTCGAGCGGGTTCGAGTGCCAAGCAGGCGCGCGGACTTCGGACGGCTTGAGCGACTGGAGGACCGGACGGACAGAACGGACTGTAACCCCACAACTCACAACCCAACATTGATACAATAATATATATGGTCACGGAATATACCAATTAAACAAATATTTTTAACAATCACCCCCTTTGGCAATTCCGTGACAAAACCAGAAAGTAAATAAATACAAGTGAATCACGGGTTCAGACACTACTGAGATAGAATCCGTGTACATAAAAATCTACTCCTAGTGAGAAATAAAAGAGACAACACAAAAAAAACTACACTAGTACGGCTTTGTCGAGGTGGGGACAGCTGCGTCAGTGTAACCGTTACCTGGTCAAGCAAGGTTAGTACCAACAAGACAGAAATACAGGCAATTATAGATACAGCATGCAATAATAGGAACAGACTAACAGGTAGTACTAAAGTGTAACAGAAAGAGTAGATAATACAAATAGCAAGTCAACGATAATAGCAATGGCAAATCTCCCCCTAACAAAAATAAGTACAACTCGCCTAAGCATCAATGATAACATCATGCAAATCTCGCCTAAGCTCCCCCTATCAACATGCACCAAAAGAAACTGAGATCTCCCCCTTTTTGTCACGAAGAGCCAAAGAGAAGTAATCACTCAAATCGCTAGAAGGTGGAGTGCCATAATGTCGCCGCCAGCGCCGAAGCTCAGCCTCCTAGGTAGCCAAGCGATCATCCAACCGTTCAAAACCAGCAAGAAGGTGTGACTGGAGTTGAGCTTGGAAGGCAAGAATCTGCTCCTGGGAAGAGTACAGACGCTCAAAACGATCAGTAAGACGAGACATCTGACCCATCAGAGCGGTAGAGGAAGAGGTGGAGTGCCGATGCGAAGAAGACGGTCCAGGACCCGATGGGTCAAGGAAGGACGAAGTAGAGCCAGAGGGGCCTTCGTCTGGCTGACGGGGAGGCACGTCAGGAAAAGGCTCATCGAACGGCTCCGGGAGGTCTGCAGCAAAGCGTCGAGCGCGGGACCGACTCTAAGCAAAGGTGGTGGAAGTGATGAGACGTCCGAGCTGGAGGCGAGGAAAGTCAGCGAATGAGTGACCGAGCCCAGCAAGCAACCGCTGAATAAGGCACCCGTGAGGAAAGTTGGCCTCTTTCCGGCCGGAGAAGTGGGAAATAATGTGCGTGATGAAGTGGGATGGTAAGTCGATTGGCTGACCACTTAAGAGAGCATGCAAAAATAATGCTTTCTCCTCGGGAATGGACGAGAAGTAGGAAACAGGAAACAGGTTCGTGAGCATGATACGGCTCACGACCATACGCCGAGAGGAGAGGTAGTAGGTCTAGAAAGCTCGGCCATTCCACTCCAGAGGGGCACCATGGAGAAAAGTGGCAACCTCATTATAACGTGGCGGGGAGAACGACGAATAATGGTAGGTTGGGCTTTCTACCCGAGGAATACCAACAACACGTGCAATAACATCTGCAGAGATGTGAAAGTGCGTCCCCCGCACGAAGGTGGAGAAGGCATCAGGTGAGATCGCATGAATATTGGAGTAAAACTCCTGAATGAGTATAAGCGAAGGAGCAACGAAACCGGTGAGAATGGGCGCCCAACTGCGGTCAGTGAAGAGAGAGGAGATGGAGGGATCAACCGAGTCAAAACGGACTTCCCGTTCCAGGGAGAGTTGGCGATGTGACATGTGGGTGTTGAAAAGAGTCTCAGCTTTGGGATTGATAAATCGATCAGGAGCTGAGAGCCCATACGGTCGAGTGCGTTTACCACTAGACTTGCGCGACAACGACTTTCTTGGAGCCGACATCTGAAGAAAAGAAGAACACCATAATTTAAAATATATATAGAGTTCTGAAGAAATATATATATATATATATAAACGGTGGAATTATTGGTGCGGAAAGCGGCACGTGAAGCTCAAGCCGTGCACAGTGCAGCTGCAGCATGCAGCTTGAGCCGCGCACCTAGCATCAGCTGCTTGAGCCGCTCACAACCGGCGTAAGACACCCAGCGACACGCACGAGACTGCAGCGGCAGAGAACACGGAGCACCATCTCTTGCACCCATGGTGCCGGCAGATTGACAACAGGGAGGAGCACCCACACGGTGAATGGGAGCAACCGGCCAGTGGTGTTAGAGAAGACATTGGAAAAGCCATGAACGGTCGTGGCCAAAAGGCACCGTGGACGCACGGAGTCCATGGACTATGCTCAAAATCCACACAAGAAACGGTGGATTTGGAGGAAGGGAATAATCGATTTGTGACCCATGAGGTCAGCCAACCAAAAAAAAGGAAAATTTGGGGCCGACACCACCATGAACGGCGGCGGTCACAGAGAACCAGAAACAGAGAGGGACAAGGGAGGAATTTACCTTGAGAACACCCGCAATCTAGAAGAAGGAGGGTAGATCTGGTCAATCTGGTGATGAGGGAGAGGGAGAGAGGCGGCCGACGCAAGGAGACGGGAAAGGCAGTGAAGAACGTGAGGGTTTTGGGGCAGCACTCACTGCGTGTTGGAAGATAAAGGTAGGCAGCGGGCGCTCGAGCCCACAGTGGACGAGCGTAGAAATGCGCCTTTTTTTTTATAAAGGGTAGGAATCATTCATCGGGTGGTGAGCACACTCCAATGCAGTTCTTAAAAATTCAAACCGCACACTGTCTAAGGGTTTGGTGAGGATATCGGACATCTGATGTTCGGTTAGAGTGTGCGTAAGTAATATGACACGAGTTTCCACAAGCTCACAAATGCAATGATGCTGAATATCGATATGTTGTGTACGGAAATGTTGCACAGGATTTTTAAAAATATTTATTGCACTAGTATTGTCACAGTAAATCTACATAGTGTCCTAGACAATACTATAGTCAAGAAGCATTTGTTTCATCTATAGGAGTTGAGTGCAACAGCTGTCTGCGGCTATGTATTCGGCTTCGGCCGTAGACAATGAAATTGAGTTTTGTTTCTTACTCAGCCAAGCCACTAGGTTAGAGTCGACATAAAAACACCCACCGGAGGTGCTCTTTCGATCCTCAATATTTTCGGCCCAATAGGCATCGAAGTATCCGGCCAAAGCAAACTTTGATTCGTTAGAGAAGAGAATCCCAAAATCAAGCGTCCCGTTGATATATCGAATAATACGCTTAACAACACTTAAGTGGGATTCTTTTGGATTAGATTGATAACGGGCGCAGACACCGACACTAAATGCAATGTCGGGTCGGCTAGCTGTCAAATGCAAGAGGCTACCTATCATACTTCAGTAAAGAGAGGGATCGATACTCTTACCTGCAGGATCATGATCCAACTTGGAAGAGGTGTTCATGGGGGATCGAGTATGTTTAGAGTTATCAAGATTGAAGCGTTTAACAAGGTCCTTGGCATATTTGGCCTGGGAAATGAAGGTACCTTGAGAGAGTTTCCGAATTTGCAAGCCAAGGAAGTATGTAAGTTCTCCAATCATACTCATTTCGAATTCTGATGCCATACATTTTGCAAAGGAATGAGCACGGGAGTCTACAGTAGCGCCAAAAACGATGTCATCAACATAAACTTGGACTACCAACATATATTTGTCAGTCCTTTGGACAAATAGAGTTTTATCTACACTCTCTCGAACAAAACCATGATCATTAAGGTACGATGTAAGATGTTCGTACTAAGCTCTGGGGGCTTGCTTAAGCCCGTAGAGAGCCTTCTTGGGTTTGTACACATGAACTGAAAATGTAGGATTCACAAAGCCTTTCGGCTGTTCAACATAGACCTCTTCTTGTATGAATCCGTTTAGGAATGCACTTTTGACATCCATTTGGTATAATTTAAAATACATGGTACATGCAACAGATAGGAGGATACGAATAGACTCCAGACAGGCCACAGGGGCAAAAGTCTCATCATAGTCAATGCTTTCTACCTGAGTATATCCTTGAGCAACAAGGCAAGCTTTATTACGGGTGATATTCCCATTTTCATCGGTTTTGTTTTTGAATATCCACTTGGTCCTAATGACATTTGTATGGGTAAGACGGGGAACCAAGGTCCAAACATCATTTCTCACAAATTGATTTAATTCCTCATGCATAGCATTTGTCCAGCACTCATCGAGTAAGGCATCTTCGACCTTTTTGGGTTCGATGTGAGAGACATAATAGGTATAGGCAACTTGATTCAGAATATTGTTACGCAGCCTCATACCTTCATTAACATCGCCTATCATTAGGTCTTTTGGATGATTGAACTTAACTCTGGAAGAGGGTTCCTTTGTAGGAATGGCAGTAGGAGTTACTTACTCAATGTCCGGAAAGGATAAGTTCGGTAAGGAGTCATCATGATCATCTTCTTTATTTAAACAATCAGTGCTTTCGGGATGGTCATGAGGAGATTCATTCATAACAACATTTATGGATTCCATAACTGTTTGAGTGCGTAAATTAAAGACTCGATAGGCTCGACTGGTTAGGGAATATCCCAAGAATATTCCTTTATAACTTTTTGAGTCGAACTTTCCTAAGTTTTCCCTATTACGTAGAATGAAACATTGACAGCCGAAGATATGGAAATACTTAACGTTTGGTTTCTTTCCTTTCCAAAGTTCATAAGGGGTTGTTTCTATCCCAGGTCTTAGGTAGATCCAGTTGATTATGTGACAAGCCGTATTCACAACTTCGCCCCAAAAGTGCATGGCAATATTTTTACATTGTATCATTGTTCTGGCCATTTCTTGAATAACCCGATTTTTACGTTCGACAATCCCATTTTATTGAGGGGTGATGGGTGAAGAAAATTCATGGTGAATTCCCTCATCATTACAAAATGTTTCAAATTTTGAATTCTCAAACTCCTTTCCATGGTCACTTCGAATTCTAATGATAGAAGTGCCTTTTTCATTAGCAAGCCTTTTACATAAGATTTTTACGTGGTCAAATGTGTCAGATTTTTCTCGTATAAGCTCTATCCACAAATATCTAGAATAATCATCCACAACAACTAAAATGTAATTTTTACCACCTAAACTTTCAGTTCTAGAAGGCCCCATAAGATCCATATGAATTAATTCAAGCAGCCGAGATGTGTGGATATTACTATGAGATGAATGACTTGTTCGAATTTGTTTTCCTAATTGACAAAGACCACACACATGATGTTTTACATTTAACATTTAGGCAGACCTTCAACACAGCTCTTCTTTGAAAGTTTTGATAAGATTTTAAAATTTAGGTAGTGAAGACGTTGATGCTATAATTCTGTGGTGTCAATTTTAGCAGATTTACATTCAAGAATGTTGTTGGGCTTGATACCATAAAGATTGTCAGGAGTCCTCTTTTCCTCTAAAACAATTGAGCCATTTGTGTCATAGATGGAGCATTTATCCTGAAAGAATCGGACCTCAAAGTTGTCATCACAAAATTGACTAATACTCAGAAGGTTAGATTTCAACCCTGATACATACAATACATTACAGGGCTTCGAAAGACCAGAAATACATATCAGGCCTCGACCAAGAATAGGAGCTCTTGAGCCATCACCAAAGACAACCGTCTCATCGGGATTGTCTGACATTAAAGAGAACATGGCTTTATTTTCACACATATGTTTAGAGCATCCACTATCTAAGTACCACAGAGATTGATTTGAGCTTTTAAGGCTATGTGAGCAACTTGGCAATGATATGTTTTTGAAGAATTTTTCAGCTCACTTTTCTTTACCCAAATTTTTTACCCCGAATTAACTTTCTGATTTAACCTTTTTACTTGTTCATTCAATTGCTGAATGTGACCAACAAGTTTATTCATTTTTAGCCATTATCTTTGGTTGTACAGAAAATTTATAGTGTAGCACCGAGGACGAATTTGACCAACTTTTTCACATACATGGCAGGTAGGCACAAATTTAGGCTTGGAAGAGTTGTTCATAGATCTTTGATTGAAATTTGTAGAGGCCTTGAAAGTGTTTAATGATTTGTTCATGACCTTTTGATTATGTGAAATAAGTAAATGAGTTAAGCAAAATCTTTTCTCCACACGTTGAGGAATGGTCTTA
Source organism: Nepenthes mirabilis (assembly GCA_025585075.1). Lineage (NCBI taxonomy): Eukaryota > Viridiplantae > Streptophyta > Magnoliopsida > Caryophyllales > Nepenthaceae > Nepenthes > Nepenthes mirabilis. The sequence continues at coordinate 7,229 of JAODPA010147980.1, forward strand.
ATGACTTTAGGAGTGGTAGCATTTTTTAGTGGAGGTTTTGTAGCGGGAACAAATACCATTTTAGGTTGTGGACCATATTGGAAAATTTTCTCAATATATTCCAAACCCTTTTTATTTCCAGCCACTTTCCCAATTTCCAACATGTGATCAAGTTTTTGGGTTCCACTTAATAATTTTTTCAAATCATTTTTAGCGTTCTCAAGCTCCACTTCTAGAGACTTAATTTTTGTGATTAAGGAGCTATTTTTTTCTTCCAGATCATGACGAATAGTAGTGGCACCCTTCAATTTTGTTGCAGCTTTCTCCTTTTCTCTTTCCAGGGCGATAAGTTTATTATTTAAACTTCTATTCGTTTTCTTTACTTTCAAGTATTCCCTAAAAAGTTTATCATATACTTCTTGAAGCCCATCAAAATCACCATCAGATTCTTCATGAGAAGAATCTGACTGTTCGTAAGGTGCACTAGTGGCTTCGTCACCGCTGATTATAGAAGCCTTGAATGTCATATTATTTATCTCATCATCTTCAGAGGATTATTCATTGTGATTTGTATCATCTTCATCATCGGTTAGAGACACATTTAAGGCTTTTCCTTTTTTACGCTTAAAATTTGGGTACTTAGTCCGGATATGATCGAAACCAGAGCATTCATGGCATTGGATTCCTTGAGATTTCTTATTTTTAACATCTTTAGTTTCCTTTTTGTCCTTTTTGAATGGAGTGTGAGACAGATCAATTCCTTTGAAAGGTCATTTGCTGTTCTTATTTTTTAAAAAATTCTTAAGATTTTTGACGAACAGAGCAAAATCCTTATCACTACATGATTCATCGTCTGAGTGACGCTCTTTCTCTTCCTTTACTATTTTTAAGGCAATTGATTTGTTTCTTTTGGATTGAGGAAGAGTGTGCTCATATGTTTGAAGAGAACCTACAAGTTCTTCTATTCTCAATTTATCTAAATCTTTGTTTTCTTCAATGGCAGTAACTTTAGGTCTAAAACGTTCAGGCAAAAATCGAAGAACTTTTCAGACAATTTTATTTTCAGGAATACGTTCTCCTAAATTGAATATCGAATTCACAATATCGTTCAATTTAGCATAGAATTCATCAAAAGACTCATCATCTTTCATGCGTATTTCTTCAAACTTAGTGGTGAGCATTTACAATTTTAAATTTTTAACAAGTTTCGTGCCTTCGTGAGTAATTTCAAGAATGTCCCAAGCTTCTTTAAATTTTTCACACATAGAGATGCTTTTAAATTTTTCGGGGAAGACAGCCATAAATATAGCATGTAATCCCCTACTATTCCAATTATATGCCTCAAGTTCTTCTTTAGTCCACAAAGATAAAGCTTTTGGTTCATTACCGGTGGAACTTGTGAGAGGAGTCCACCCAATTTGGGTACTAGCCCAAACTCGTTCATCCATTGATTTTAAAAATGCTCTCATGCGTACTTTCCAATATGTATAATTGCTCCCATCAAAATAGGGAGGAACGGACAGTGATTGACTAGAAAGCATCTAAATCGGGGTCATGGATCGAGGTGAGTCTCTGATACCAATTGAAAAAGGACTTTTTGTCCACGATTGTACAATTAAGTTTCGACCCCGGTAAAATATAACGGAAGCAATTTATAATAATAAATATCCAATACACATAAAAGATATTTAGTACTAGATGCCAACGATATTAACAATCATGCACCGTAAACAAAATACAAAAGCAGTAATATAAAGACGCGATTTTTGGTGACGAAAAAAAAACTCGATACCCACGGTAATCGAGAAAAACCCTCTGGGCTTCAACGGCCAGGGAAGCAATGTACTATGAAAATCAACTTACAGCCCGGGTGGTAATGACGCGCTAACCTAGGCGACTTACACCCGACTTGTGATCCCTACCAAGGAACTCCTTGGATTTTCCCGCGACAATGTAACCAGACACCTTCCGGTCTTCACGTCAATCTTTCCTCGAACCACTTGAATTGTCAATCACGATCAAGTCTCCTTCTTCACAAACCAACTTCTCCAACGAAGGTAGAAGGTAGTATTTCAATGGTTAAAGAAGGTTGATGAGAAAACTTGTTTGAACACCAAAAGAAATCTTGTAACGTTATGTTTTCTCAAGAATAGCAATAACAAGGGAGCACAGGTAGTTTTCTTCTCAGAGGAGGCACAAAAATATTCTGTCAATATTGCTTAAGGTTTCAAAAACATAAGCCTAGTATATATAGAGGGCTCCAAATTTTCATTCAAAAATTTTCCCGTTGAACCGGCGCTCGAGCGTAGCTCAAGTGCGCGGCGGGAGCACGGAGGGTTTCCAGAGAAACCCTACGTGCGCTCGAGCGGGTATTGAGCGTTCAGCGAGCGGGAACCATTCTGGTTTTTCGGCTCGAGCGGGCATCAAGCGCCAAGCGAGTTGGGTACATTCTGGATTTTAAGCTCGAGCGGGTATCGAGCGCCAGGCAGGCAGGGGACATTCTAGAATTTAGGCTCAAGCGGGTATCGAGCGCCAGGCAAGCCCGCGGGTTTCGGACGGCTTGAGTGACTGGAGAACGGGATGGACAGAATGGACTATAACCCGACAACTCACAACCCACAACCCGACATTGATACAATAATATATATGGTCACGAAATATGCCAATTAGACAAATGTTTCTAACAAACTTTATCTCGTCAAAGAGTTGAAAGATTCGGCAAGCCTCATCAGTGAAGCGGTTGAGGGACCACTTTACGCACTCCTTCAGCTTCTAGCGGAGGCAGACAAAATTTCATGGTTGCTGCTCTTCCTTCTAAATGGAGGTGAATTAACACAAGAAATAGTCTACGAGCTCGTTGAAGGAGCGGATAGAGTTGGGCCAAAGGTCATGAAACCCAGGTCTGGCGTCCCCATGAGCGTTAGGGGGAAGTACTGGCACATGACTTCTTCGCTCACCTCCTGAAAGAATAGCAGTATGTGAAAGTAGTTTGGTTGGTCCATCAATTCTGTACTCCCGTTTTATGGATCCGACAAGGGCATTTTGAATTTGAGGGGGAGTGGATGTGTTAGGATGTGCATGGCAAACGGCGATCTCCACAGGTCAAGCGCCTCTTATATGGACTCCCCCTTGAATAGGTGCTGACATATCTTCTCCACTTTCTCCTCTATCGGAGCGTGGACCAGTTGCACTTCGCATTGATGAAGTCTCGGAGTTTAGAGTTCTCTTGGGGGTCACGCAGGTCATGGGGACCGCCCGGGCAGCGTAGTTGCGTAGTGCATGAGCCCTCTCCTCTAATTGTGGGCCTCCTGTCGTTACGGGAGTTGCAAGGTTTCCACCGCTCTAGACCTTTCTCCTGCAGGTCCCCACTGGGGAGACGCCGAGCAGTCTTTTGGGCTTTGTAGCCTGAGGCTACCTGTTGCCTGAGGCTGCCTGGGCCTCAGCATCGTTAGGCCTAGTTGTCCTTGCTGTAGGAGCCTTCGCCCTGGGTTTCCTCCTCCCGAAGGTCGATGCTTGGGCCCCTAAGGGAGAGGTTCCCATCCATTGTACTCCACACACGCGCACAGCGCTTGAAGCATCTACTTCATGTCGTCCTTGTCGGTAACCAGTTTGCGCACATTGGGCTCAAGCTGTTTGTCGACACGGCTACCCACAGAGGGGTCATTGTCGCTGGTTGCAATGCCCTTCACAGGTGAGCTTGTCTGTGCTCTAGCGTTGACCATCCTTAGAGTAAAAGAGTGAACGTTGGAACATGTGGTTAGACTATTTTGTTGTTCCCACAGATGATGCCAATTATGCATCCTTTGGTCGAGGTTCTCATGTGAATTAGGGCTTTTGGATTCCTCATCTGGGTTGGATCGCGAATAGGTCCGGTCTCCACATTTCTCAACCTGGGATGTACGCACCACAAATTACAAACAAAACGTCAAAGGAACACGAGAAGTTATCCCACCGTAAACACTCTGATATTTAAATCAGAAATCTTTTTCCAATATCAGAAAGATGTATGCATGGATGTAAACATGATAAAAATGCAGTGATGTAAGAATGAGGGGAGTGTTTGAGACATTTTAAGGAGGCTTGTGCTCCGTAGATTATACTGCTATGAGTGGCTCACTATTGCCACTGTAGGGAGGCGGTGGCTCAGAAAAAAGAATTGGTTCTTTCTCCTTTGAGCCTTGAACGCTGGATGAAGGATCGAATTCTTTATCTCAGGTCACTGCTTAGGGTCTTTCAGGGAAGTTGGAATTGGATCCAAAAGTTCCTCTCTCAGCTGGCAGAGAAGGTATTTGTAGGCTCCTTCAGGAAGGCTCTGGGGAGCTAAAATTTTCGACAAGTGACTTGTTGAGATTAAACTAATATAATTAAAATTGAGATCAAATGATACAAAATATTTGGATTAAAAGAGTTAAATTGGACAGGTTGAATCTTAGTCTAATACACACCCAAATCGGGACTTGAGTCTAACCAGGCCTGAAGTGTGCTTGAGTCTAAAAAATAGGAACCATGCGCCTGAAGCACGCTCAAGCCCAAAAAAAGGGACCATGCACCTGAGGAGTGCCTAATCCAGGCTCGAGCACTGAATTCAGAACTGCGGCACCTAAAACTCGTCGATTAGTATTCAAGCGCTACTCAGTTATAAATACAACCTCCGCATTTATTTCTGTCATTTTGGCTGTGATTTTCAGAACTAGAGTGAGGAGAGATGAGTAGAAGAGAGAGAGGAAAAAAGAGAAAGTCTAGAAGCTCGAGTCAAAGTAAGTGCACTCTAAACTCCTTCTTCTCTTATTATTTTTTGCCATTCCTACTCAGTATTTTTGTTCAGATACTCGTCTGAATCATGATTTTTAAGTTTATATATGTATGTTAAACATGTATGTCCATATTTTATGATTTTGTAGAGGCATTTAATGAGATTTTATATTTAAATTAAGTATGGTAAATATATGTGCTGAATTTTATGTTATATTTTCATGCATGTTTTGATTTTAAATTATGATACTCTTCAATACTTGAATTTCTTTTATAAGCCCTTGCATGCCCAAAAATTTGGATTTAACCCTCCACATACATTGAATTTCTACATACATATACTCTACATGCTTAACTAATCTGCTAAGGAAAGTAATGAATTAAATTTTTACACTATTTGCTAAATTATTGTTGAAATTTGAACTATTCATATATCAAATTCATATAATAGTCCACTTATACTTTAAAGTTTACAATATAGATGCTTTGAGCTTGAAATATAACTTGCATGTTTCAATTATCATATTTGCTGATTTTTGCTATATTTTTTTAATTTTTTGCTGAAATTTATGGTTTAAATTCGTATTATATCTTATAAAAGCCCTAATTTATCAAGTGTACATTTTATGCAAGTTGAAAAATATGTAGATGTAGGCACTTAAAAACTGAAATTTTAAATTATATACTGAATATGCACCTCAAACTGAATTTCTGCATTTAGTGCTGAATTTTGAGTTTTCGTAATTTTAAGCTTTCAATTGATGTACGATTAAATTTTTACTAAAATATAAGTATGAAAGTATGAATTATTGAAGGAAACTTTACAATATGTCAAGAATTATGATTATATTATCTAAGAGTGAGAACATTAAGAACCAAGAAAATATAGAATTTTCACAAAAATTAAGATACTAGACCAAGGATTATTTCAGTGGGTAGAATTCATTAACATGCCTTAGTATATTGCAACGGGATATCGATTCTCAACCCTACATAACTACAGGGTTAAAAAGCGGTGTCCGGCCTTGTCTATACGGTAATATATAGACGACCCACTTCTAGATCTTGAATTGGAGTATATAGCCTTTGTTTGTGTGGGAATATATACAACTCGATCTTTGACAGTCTGTCCCTTTGGCCAATAATACTTACCGGCCCTGATCCCTAAAGAAAATAAAAATTCAAGCTCGATTTCATGGCTAAGAATAAGATAAGAAACTTAAAAATGTATCATATAAGTTCTCAACACAAATTTCATACATTTGCATACGATCACGATTCCTATCCCTTCCGTTATATATTTAAATTTAAAGTATGCCTATATTTTGTATAAAATTATGTCTTGTTGGATATTTGATTTACTCTCTTACTATTTACTAACATTTTAGATGATATATACGAATATTTTTTAGATGAGCAGGGGTGATAGCCGAGAGGCTTTAGTTTATGTTTTCATGAATGATTCCTATTTGTTTATATTTTTGGAAAATGTTAATGTATTTCATGGCTGTAATGTAATTAATTACAGTTTTAGGCATCGGTTTGTGATGTGATTTGGCTTCTGAAATCGGTTAGAGGCCTAAGGTATTGTATTACGTTGTCTGGTATCTATTTATATGTCAAGTTAACCTTGAACAATTTTTGTATATGTTTGAACTGTGGTCTATAGTTGTCATTAAATCTAATTTCTGGGTTAGCAGATTGACGACATGATTCTGGTTGAAGATATCAAAATTTCTAGATGCGTTCGGTCGAGTTTATGAAGAATGTAGCTTCCGCAGATTTTTAACATGTGTTATTTTCAGTTTTAGCAAGCATTTTTTCCTTAACATAATCCAACGTCATCGTATATTTGGGTCAATATCAGTGCCACTGTTGTTGCGGCGCAAGACCCTTGGGTCCTGTGAATATCAACTCGTTGTGTGTTTATTTTGAGTTGGTCTTACTATCAACGGGATTTCACGTCCAATTGGATAAGTGATCATATTATCGGTCCATTTAAAATTAATGAGATAATTAATTGTGATTTAAGATTAATGATAGGATTTAGGATATGGTCCATCACACATCACATCTAAGATCTTTGCCTTTGATTGCAAGACTCTGATAGATAAAATCACCCGTCGTATGACATCTTTGAGAAACAAATGGCTTTTTTTAGAGATAGATTTTAGCTCATTTTCTATATTCTATGTTCCCACATTATCTTTTGGGCATCCCTTTTAATTCTCCCTAATGATGTTATTAAATTATTCAGTAGTATACTAAGAGATATTCTTTGGCATCTTGTCTTTCCACAATGTTTGTTCTCTTAACCCGTTGTAGTGTTTCTTCCTGGAATTCCTTCAACTTTTTGAGCTCTTAGAGCTTGTTTTTCGATACTCCTCAAAGCATCTGAGGCTGACCCATAATCGCTTTCATTTTCCTATTGGCAGCTGCTAAGTAATCGAGCTACAACAGCAAGCTTAACTTCTTGGTTATGATCTGTTTGTAGGAGCTACCCAACTAAAATAACCCTAAAACCATCGCATTAAGTTCAGTAACCGACATGGTGTTCTTGAAGAGAATCTAAGGGACAAGAAAGGAAAAAGAACCCAACAAAGAGAGAATGTTTATTAAAGACATGAAAATGGTGACATAGCAAATCATTCAAATCGAGAGCTTGGCTTCCGGGATAAACGTTGTTAACAAAAGTACAATGCAAAATAGTGTGAATGAATAGAACAGGAGGATTAGTTTTCGAAGGATAAAGAAGAAAAAAATAAGGTTCGATTTCTCTAAAAATAACATCTACAAAATACAACGACATAATTAGAAACAATTGCTTCTATGGGGGAGTTGACAATAAGAATTTTATAACAACAATTTTAGTATGTTGTTATCATACTAGCCGACCGAATTGTTAAAATAAAATTCTTATTATTGAAAGCATGAGATATAAAAAAAAATAGGGATGATTTATTAAGGTAGATAAAAATATACCTTATAGGTTAAAATTACAAGTAGACATAGGTGAAAAAGCACCATTGGGCTAGAGTGCCATCAAGGTTTGCTATTTTACTTATGCTTTGTAGGATTTAGGCTATTTGTAGAGGACCTAAAATTATTCTGAATTGTTTAGTAAATATAAGAAAGATTCATATAATGTTTTTTTAAGATTCTTTGAATATTTACTTTCTCTACCAATTGTTTTGAATAGTAGTAAAATAGGGATTTTGTTTTTCAATTGAGGAATATGTTTAGTTTCTAGTTCAAAAAATAAATAGACCG
>JAODPA010147991.1:0-15228 GCA_025585075.1 Nepenthes mirabilis
TATATGTATGTATGTTAATGTGTGGTTATATGTGGATGCATGAGAATAAAGATGATAAAAAGCATAGGGGATATTTGTAGTTTGTATATGTTGTATGTATAAAAATATATTAGCCGGTGTGCCGAATGGTATTATTTGTATAAAGAATTAGATATAGTCAATTAATTTGTTGGAAACTGGTAGAATAAATTGGGGATGGAAAGCGAAATAAAAATATTGTTGGCCTTAGTTGTGGACACCGCTCCGAAATAACATGGAAAAATAGTGAAGTAGTTGAGCTGATTATATCTTAATCCATGTATTCCCTTTGAACGTCCGAAGATACATTCTTTATGTTGGATTTGATTGTGTGGGTACGGTTTGGTGAACACCAAACGACGTTCCTATCATTGATATTCCAAAGCCTTCTTTGTGTTATACTCGGTTGTGTGAGTATTTGAATTGTTGGCTTCCTATGGTTAAGGTTGAGGAGAGTGTATAAAACATTAAGGTACCAGATCGAATGAGAGGCTACGGTATTTTAATGTAGTCTACGCTTATCCAATATTGATTTCCGCATCATGGTGATAATGAGGTATGTTTATCGTGGAGGGATGCTTATAGCCATCTGACCATCGTAGGAGATGATATCAGGGATATCATTGGCGAGGGGTATCGGAGGTGATATCGGCAGGGTACGGGTACAGCCTCTGGGAGGACTGTAGGGGTAGTTGGATACCATTGATAACTTCATTGCACTTACCCAGCCGTTGGGGGCGTAAATGCGCGGCCTTTGGTTCACGGTGGCAGAATAAGATCCAAGGAGATTCTTATTATCTCGTATAGTGGTGACCTCAAAATTGAGTTGACAATCAAATTCTTGATATTTCGTACAGTGAGTCAAGAGGGATTCTTATAATCTAGTGACCATCGTAGATGATGATATCTGAGATATCATTGGCGAGTTGTATCGGAGGTGGTATCGGTAAGCTACGGGTACAGCCTCTAGGAGAACTATAGGGGTAGTTGGATACCATAGATAACTACGTTGCACTTACCCAGCCGTCGTGGGCGTAAATACGAGGCCTTTGGGTCACTACGGTAGAATAAGGTCCAAGGACATTCATTGTGATGTTTCATCATTGTTGATATCTCATGAGTTTGGGATTCGGTTGAATCCACAAGTTATATTCTGTAGAATCCATGGGTCGGATTTTACGATATCCGAACTTGGTGGAATCCATGTTATTTATCAATGTTGATGTTCAGGTCGTTGACGCTGACATTCGGATCAGGGAATCCCGGCGTATCCCTTGATGTCGGATTTTGTGAGGTTCTGGATTTAAAAACTTGATAATGATGAGGTGATTAGTATGCTAATGATCAATACTAGGCCTATGGAACGAATAAGGTTGGGTATCGGAAGAAAAATTTAGAAAAGTTTAGGTTTGTGCTACTGAAGCATTGCCAGCAGGCTTGCGCCTGCTGGACACTCGAGCCGTGGCTCGAGCGCATTTTCCAGTAGCTCCCCCGCCCGCTGTTCGCTTGAGCGGGAGATCCAGAAGCAGTCCTGCCTGCTGGCTGCTCGATCCACCCTCGAGACGGGAAAGCCAGCACCGCGGCCGCTCGCTGCCCGCTTGAGTCGCGCTCGAGCGGTGGCGCAGTATAAAAGTCGCACCTTGCCTTCTCCTCGTCATTTTTCGCTCGGCTTAGGGTTTTAGAGAGAGAGAGGGTGCCGATCCTAGTGAGAGAAAGGAGGAGATGAAGCCGTAGAGTCTAAATCCGTCCGAGAGCTAGTTATAAAGGTGAAAGCACGCATCGAGGCAAGCGTTCTCATACTCACTTCTCGTTCCCATTCGATATTTTGTTTGATTTTGTTGGGTATTTTGTGCCGATACCCACCGTGACTGTTAGAATCATGAAGCCCATGCATTGAGGTCTAAGAATATGTAGTTGTCCGAATCGTGTCCGATCCGCTCGGTTTGGTTTCACCGAAACCCTAACCCACGAAAATTGGGGATTTTCTCGTTTCCCTCCCATGTATCATGAAATTGACCTCAAAATGTGAATCCCCACGTCCTAACGATGTACATATGTCAGCGCGGGTTCGATTTAGCACGTCTCGACCCGTTCGCGGCGTCCGAGCCCTCTAAAGGGGCGCTGACACTGTTCACCCGAGACCTAAGGTGGAAATTGCATGTTTTCTCCTTCGTAAAAAGTTGAATGGACTCTAGAATATGAATCTTTGCATCCCAATTGTATGTATATATGTCGACCGGATGTCAGTTTCCGTAAAATTTGACCCGTTCGTGACATCTGTTAAAAGTCCCCTGTTACTGTCATCCGAAAATGAATAGAAACGTTGCATGCTTCCATCATCGTAGTATGTTAAATCGAGCCCAAAGTATGAAACATCGTGTACCGATTGTGCGTACATATCCACCGGACGTCCGATCTCTCAAGTATCGAACCGTTCACGGCGTCCGGATGTTCAAAAGAAACCTGACATCGTTCACCCGAAATGAAATGAGAAACATATATGTTATGCCCTCGTTAATTGTTATGGAAGTAGCGTTTAATTGTTTAAATGTAAATGTAAGCTCCGAAATATGTATCCATGTGCCGAAAGCAGGGGAATGAGTCCCGAAGGCTTCAAAATGATAAGTGATCATCGGAGGTAAGGAATCTAATCTCCCTCGTGAACTTGGAATGATTTGTTGTGAATAAGGAAATTGAATCCCACAGAAAGTTATGAACCGAGCAAGTGAATAGAAGGGAATCCACATTGTACTTTTTGATGATATGATCTCCTGGATAGGGATGTGTGTGATGGAATGATCTCCCGATTGGAGATGTATGTGATGGGAATGAGATTTCCCGAGTTGTGAATGTGTGTGGCAAATGTGGATTTCCCTCTCCAAGTGTGGAAACTAATCTTGAAACTAAGACCATGATTCACAGGGGTAGTATTCTTTAGCATATCATGTACTTTGCGGTGTGAACCTGAGGAATACTTGGCCACGTATTCTGGCCGCTCGTGGGAGCGGGTGATGTTCGCAGTACGCTTTAGGAAACTACGATGGAAGAACGAGGATTGCCCTCGTCCCCGGGGGATATGGGGCGTGTTGGTCGAGTGCTGCAGGCCTAAAATGTAGCCATTTGGTTAAATGTTGCATAGTGGAGATGCAACCAATGGTTGAGTGCTGCAGACCTAAAATATAGCCGTGGGTTTAGAATGTGTAGCGAACACATTCATTTCCTCGTTCTCTCGCATCGTTGGCTAGTATGGTCTACTAGCCTTGGTCCGCAAAGATGATATAATGATGAAAATGAATTATGTTCAATCGATGTAACCGTTAGAATCCCGTGATTCAAGATGTTCCCTGTTCCCTCTCCCGATTCATGATTATGGAGATTCTGTGTATTCCCCCCCGTTCTAGTTCTATTATGTGTCTTCGAGTTTTGTGTATGATTATACTTGTTGAGCTGTAAGCTCACTCTTACTGTTTTTCTTTCGAGATGAGAACACTTAGTCAGCGCCAGATTAGTTAGAGTAAGGAGAGAGACTTACATTGAAGGGCGTTGCTAGACATCAGAGCTTAAAGATTGGGTTATGATTATCAGATTAGAATGTAGACAGCCACTCATGGATGGATGTGGCATGTTGTTATATTATGGTTTGTTATGCTTCCGCAGGTTTTGATGATTTAGTTGTACTTCCGCATTTATGTTATGTTAATGTTCTTAGATAGCGAGTTTTGTTAGATGGCATCTCTCTAGACCCAATATAGTAGATAGGGTTGCTGTATTGGAGCCATGGATGATATGGCAGATGTTGTGATCCTGTGTGTTGTGTTGTAGGCTTTGTGTTGATTACTTGGGTTAGATGTGTGCTTGTACAGGATATTTTTAAACAGGTTGTATTATTGGTTTTCATCCAGTTGTAGAGGGAACTCTGCCGAAATTTCTCTAGAATCCATACGTATTAAATATGGACTGTTATTGTGTTGCCAATGACGGAGGTTATTTGTTAGAGAATAATCTGGTCCGTCACATATTCTGAGGGATTTCCGCTAGTTTATTGATACACTTATTATATTTGAAATGAGTGGGTCAAGTGTGACCTATTTTGCTAAGAGTCGTATTTACAACGGGTTGTAATTCTTTTCGGATATAGTAGATGGTTAGATTTATAATGAGATCTTGATAGTTTGACATCCGAAATTGTTATTGTTGTATACCATTTTTGATTATTATCACTTGCTGGGCTTTGGCTCACAATTGTGTTTTCTTAGCTCCAGAGTAGACAGGTTGACACCATGATAGAAGAGATCACGTGAGTAGACTCCAAGCAGAGGTGATCTCAGAGATTGAGGCTTTCTGGATAGAGATTTAAGATCTTGGTAGTTTAGTTACTATTCGACTTTTATTAGATTTCTCTATGAGGGTTGATTTTTTTGACATTGAGGTCATTTATTGAAATTATTTGTCATTATTATGGATATTTATAGGATGATGCATTTATGAAAACTATGGATTGTGTCTTAAATGATATTATAGAATTCATTAAAGTTGTTTGATGACGTGTAATTGATGATTTTGAGATATCCAAGATTTTCAATGTGACGGTTCGGGTCGGGTTCAGGGATCCGAGCTCGGGTCGTAACAGTTTTTCTTACTTGGATCGGAATGAAACGGCCCAAAATTTCCTCTTCTTCCTTTTCTTCCCCTTTTCCCTTCGTGCTTTGTGGCCTCTATCTCTCTTAAACCCGCAAAAATGACGCAGGGAAAAAAGCACACACGCTTTAAAATACAGCGAGCGCTTGAGACCAGGTGCCACCCTTAAAATATGCCCGCGCTCGAGCGCCAACTAGGTGCCCTTTGAGTGTGGGCTTCTACTAAATGCACCCTGAGTGTGCCCGAGGCGCCACCCAGGCACCGAGACCTTGGCCATTTTTTCCGCCTCCCAACTTAATTTTTCCCATATTTTTCCTTATTTCATTTGCCTTAATCTTAATTATTTTAACTTAATGACTAGGATGTATGATGTTTTAGAACATGGTTCATCACAAAGCCCATCTTTCTCCTAAATATCATGTTTTGGAAGCTCTGGTCATTACAATCCTCAAGGTATACTCCTTTAACTTTTCTTTCTCCCGATTCTCACCCGGACTAGATCATCCAAAACTTTTAAGTCTTGCCATCATAACCAGCAAATTCGGATATCCAACTTCTCGGTTACATGGCTGGCCACCTCTACGCATAGACCTCTGTCTAGACGATATGATCAGTTACTGATATCTTTTCTAAAACAGGAGTAATATGGGTTAGATAGTAACTCAACTTGAATATTAACTAGGACATTATAAACTATGTAGTCAAATATAACTAACTGATCCTAACTTAGCTCTGACCTGAGTAAACTAACACAACTTGATTAAGACACTAACTAGGGCACCACAACTATACAATCAAACTTAACAACGGATTCTGACTTAGTTTTAGCCTAAGTCATTTAAACTATGATAACTAGAACTATCTAATCTAGTTTAACTATCCTATGTCTACATCTACTTATTCCATCTAACATATACTATCCTAGGCTTCCGCATGAGATTCAGATCAAATCAAAGGCATCTCTTCTTTGATGCCAACCGTGATAAACTGACTTTCCTAGTCGGAATCTAGCAGAGTTTTAGTAGTAAAACGGCCACCAAACTAATACAACCTATATAAAAATCCCAATACAATGTAAATAAACATCCACAACATCCCAACATAGGGTCCAAAAATCCACAACAACACATGGCACCGACGTCATAAATCCTATTACAATGTCGGCTTAAATAAGATGCCACTAAGTACCCAAATAAACCATACAAACTTACAGAAGCATATACATCTATCAAAATATTGTAGAAACTAAGCTACATGTAGATTACAATCATACACATACATCAATATACAAAATTATTAAATGATATACAAAAGTACTTCACGAGTAACAAAATTATAAAATCTAAGTCTATAAGATCATCCTCCAAGTCTTCATGCCTAACTGACTTTTAATCTTCTACCCCACCTCATCAAACATAAGCTCATACTCATTTGAAGGAAAAAAATAGTAAGGATGAGCCAAATGTTCAACAAGGCACAATAAATCAAGACAATAAGCAATATATATAAAATAAAGTAAAGGGAATAAGAGTATAATTAAGATATATAAACATGAAAGATGATCGAATGCGCTTTCCAAAATTCATTTATCTTTTTCATTTTACTTATTGTTTCTTTAGGTTTCAAAACATATATAAATTTCTTTACTTTGTGGACCAGGGCCAGTAGGCCTTACCAGCTAATGGTATAAACAAATCGAGGAAAGGAATGTGTATGTCCCCACACATTCTAAGGCGCTAACCATGAACCTCGAATTTAACATCCCATGGAGGACAATATACCTTTTACCTGATATATTGAGCCAGATAATAGATAACAGATATAGATACACCATCAGAGTATCTCCTGTGATCCAAGAGCAATTCCTTGATTTGCCACAGTAATATTCTATGGCATGTTAGGGAATATTATCCTCTGAAATATAAATCTTTAGTCAAGATTCTCAATTACTTATTCTTAAAGGAAGGTTCCACCAGAAACTTACACAAAAGTTCTCACTCCCTAGAGAACAAATTATAAAACATATCAAATTGTAGAGTTCCCTTCAAATACTTTGCATAACTTTCATAATTCATGATACGGATATAGATAATTAATTTCTTATGAATTCATGCCTTCACATGCTTTCAATTATATGTGTAAATTAACATAAAACTTGAAACATATAAAAACTTCTTACCACAAAACGCCGGACATAACTTTAGAGCTTCTGGATAATAAATCCCTTCATAATTACTTGCGACATAATTTTTAGAATATATACCCGATAATATACGAAATGTACATGTGGATAAATATCTCAATTCACATTTGATGATATTTCCGAAGCATGTAAAATTAACAAATACAAATTATATGTATATCAATACCAAATAATCAGAGTGCCCACGTTCATTTTTTTTTCGTAAGTAAAGAAATTACATTAAAATAAAAATTACAAGCCTATATTCTATTCCAAATATTTTGCCAACTTGGAGTAAGAATATAGAAACAAGGGCATTCCTAGAACACCCTGACACAAAATAGACTGAGCAAAGGGAAAAAAAAATAAACATCGACTCGGCATTACATCGGGTGAGATTGCAAGCAAAACAATCCTCACGTTATCAACTTCCTGGTAACATGTCATCACCAACACACACCAGCCATTCCACATTCAGCAGAAGCAAAAGGCCCCTGCAGCATATCAGCCAGCTACAACTCTACACCACTCAGTAGAGAGTAGAGTGACTCTTTGACTGAACCTGTTAACTGCAGATTGCATCAGCGTGCCCCACAGCATCAATGCAGCCATGCCCAGATTGCATCTCTGAGTTTTGAAGATATACTGCCAGAGTCACTGCCACAACTGTCAACCAGCAACCTCATCCAACAGCAGCTTCAAAACCCAGCAACAGCAGCTTCCCCCAGCAAGGGACCATGGAAATCATCAGCCAAATCTAAGAAATCAGACTGCACCATTAACTCGGTTGCATCCCTTCAGAACACCCAGACCAGCACTTCAGAATCCAGACCAGCACCACTTCGGTCAAATCGACCCCAGTCAAGATCAATCCCACTCGGGCAACAGGAATACATATTCATTCCCAGCAAACCAGCCCCACAACCTTGGCACGAGCAACATCAGCAACAACATCAAAAGTTATGAAGGAGACTCCAAACAACCAGCAACAACAAGAGGCAGCATTAGCATCAGCTTTAGCATCATCAACAGCCCCTCCCGTGCAGGTTTTAAAGCCCAATCCAGCTTGGTGAAAATGGAACTAATAGCTCCAGATTTACAACCCATCAGAGAGGGCACTGGCAGCCTTCCACATCCATGGATGCTTCCGGGGATCATCCACAAGAAACAGACAGTATTCCCAACATCAGGAGCTGTTGTACAATCCCAACAACAAAATATAGCCTGCATCTTTCATTGAAGCATCTCACATCAAATCGCAATCCTCCTTGCACAACAATTTGAACAGCAATGGAAAAGCTAGACTACCAGGTCAGAATCCCATTACTCCTCAGCAAGGAACTTTCTATGATGCAGCAACAAAAACCCACACGCAAGTCCTGGCTCCAGCTACACGTAGGATAGATGGGCTCACCTAGATTGAGAAAAAGAAATCTAGAAACAACTGCCAAAGGAGATCAAGCTTCCTGTGATGATTGCTACCAGCGAAGCCAGCATCAGCAAATAACTGCTATGAACAGCAGTATCAACATGGACCAAAAAGAAACTGCCAGCACTAACCAGCAGTCAAAAAAAACAATGAGATACTCCTGGACAGCAGGAGGAGCATATCAACTCTTGCCTGGAGAGCCATTAGAGATCTTAGAGCCTTTTTTCCGCTTCCTCTTTGATTTGGCTTGGCTCCAATTACCGTCATGCATAGAGTGGACTTGTTTTTGGTGCACCTCCAACTCACGACACCCTTCCATATCAATTGAATGGAAATTGTGGAGTCCCGCCACTAATTCATCCAGATTGCTAAAGTGATCAAGTTGAGAAACCGCTATCAAGTTCAGTAAGGAACTTAAAAAATCAAAAATTATCTGCTTCTCATCCGGAATTAAGGAGTCAATGTGTGGATGTGCAAGCATTGATAACCTAAAGGCTTCAAAAGGAGCACCCACAGAGCTGAGGAGATTTTCCCCATCAAGGGGAAAGGATGATGTGAACTCACCCCTAATTTGATCAGATAAATTGCACCAATATTTATCTAAAAAAAGTAATACTAAGTTTCTGTGTTCCGGGGCGAGGGCATTAAGAGAAAGCCAAAAAGCTTTTTCCTTAATCAACATCATGATGGCAAGGGACAATAGATCAGAACCCACTTCAGCTACATCCGAAGCCACATGGGACTGGGCAGAGTTATTAACAGGGCAACATTCAAGGGAATACATTGGATCTGCCACTGTTGCCTTAGCTTGCACATCCGTATATCTAGTTAAAGGGACCGAGATCAGATCATCTTGAATGGCTACCTGAGCCTCACCCAGCTGACCTTCTACTAGTGAATCCCTCGGGCTCACTTTGTTAGGTACATCATCCAGGGAGTACTTGCGGGCGAGCCTCGCGATTGAGGCAGGAGTTGAATCATCGACCCCATTTTTTAGGCAATCCTCAGCAGAAAGAGCCTCACCTGGAGACCCTTCGAGCTGATCATATGCATTGGCAATCTGATGACATGAGCCATGTTCAGAGACCATATCAGCATACACAGAAGGTTGAGGCGCCAACCTAGTTCCAACCTCAGCAGGGGCGTCTTCAAAAGTAGCTTCAACATACCAGATGAGACCGCACCCAAAACTGCACCATAATGGTTTGCATTAACCCAGGAATCCTCATTCTTGGGGCCAGCTGCATCTATCACTGGATCGAGAGCAGGGCCAGGTTGGCAGGAGCCACATTGCAGCTCAACCCCACTGGCAGTTTGAGAATAATCAATTCCAACAAGAGCCAAACCGTCACCTGGCAAAGGCTGCCAATGTTCTTCCACTCCAGTTAGGGGGTCTGAGCAAACAACTGCACCAGAGTGGGCATCAACAGTCATCCCATTTGTAGCCATGGGCGTTTGGCAAGACAACGTGGCCTCAGGAAGGGGCAGATCAGCAGTATCCCCCTTCAAACCTATGTCAAAGTTTTGACAAACATCATTGCCACAGGACATCTTCTCTGTCTGATTGAGACCAGAATCAGCCTCATGTCGGGAAGTAGAGGAAATGGAAAGAGAACCAGGAGGATTAGCTTCCAACGCTTAAGGAAGATTATTTTCCCCCCAAAAGTCCACGGACCTTTTTCAAGGCAAGCCTCCAATTGATCCACAGAAGAGAAGCAAAAGAAGAAAAAAATCATTCTGGCCACCAGTAACATGGCATAAACCGAAACCGGCCCAAACCTTCCGAGCTATAGCATTAACAGCATGGAAAGGTAAGGGTTTGCCATAAAAATACCCAACCAGGGTAACACCCCAAACTTTCAAACCCTGATTGAGAACGTCAGAGGGAGGAGAGATGGAAGCTACCTCGCCTTCAACGGCTTGCGGAGGGTAGAAATTCAGTTCAAGACTAGGACTTGCACGCTTATTCTGCACCACTTCAGACCAGGAACTAAAAACGCCTTCCGAGTTCAACTGGGAGTGAGACTGAGCAGGTTTAGCGGGAATCTGAGAAGCAAGCGGCTCAAGAACGGAAGGGAGAGGAGGGAAAGCCACGTCGTTTAGAGGACACGGTCCATCATTATGCACGCGAGGAGGGGGGATCGTAAGGAGCTCATCTCTGACTGAGCATTTTGGCGAAGCCCCAACAGACGAAGGAACCTTGCACTGAGACAGAGCCGAGATTCCTTGCATAGGAGATAAACCTCAAATTTCGTTGGTAAAAATGCTGAGGCATGGGTTCCGGTTTTCAGGTGGACAAAACTACATAAAACTACCAAATCGAACACCCAATCAATAAATAAACATATACAAGGCAAATGTATCCATATTATAAAGCCAATTCATGTATAAATCTCAAAATAAATGGATAAAATCATTCCTAGCACGAGTTAGGGTTCCATGTACGAAAAACTGATCAAAATTATGAAATCGAATATGAAATCCATATATGTGCATGCACAAGTCATGGGTTACATAAAATATAAATTTAATTTAGTATCAAAACAAGGATACCTGAATGAAACAAAATAAAAAGTGCAAAGAATGAAAGAGAAGGGTAAGAGTGCACTTTCCTCAGCCCGATTAGTCACTTCTCCAATTATCTCCAAGCCGGATTCGAACCTAAGAGCCTCGATCTCTCCTCTCTCTCTCTCATCTCCCTCACTCTCTCTCCTTGCTATTGGAATCTAGAAATTGCCACAAACAAAACCCTCGCGGGTTTTTTATTTCACTGGCCGACGCTTGAGCGCTCGGTAGGTGTAGGATCCAGCACTGCGGTGCTGCCTCTAGTGTCCAGCTGGTTTCCTTCGCCACCTCCACCTACGTTCCCGAAACCTAATGTTTTCACGTATATTAAGCCTAATTTTGATTATATTATCTTAAATACCAATAATTACGATATTTGAAAACCGGTACATTACAAAATGGGTAGCAAACTAAGAGAGCTTTATAAACTTTGAGTCGTACTCCATCACCATCATGTCTCATTGTCGCGACTGGCCGAACTCGACTCCCTTAATCTCTTGGATGCACGATAGAAAGAACTTATCCAAGAATACCACCTGGAAGACCTCCTAATCTATTTCCTCATTGTCTAAGCCCAAACTACGGCACTGGGAGTCCCACCGTCTAATGGACTCACAGTCGAATCTATAAGCAGCAAATCTCACTTTTTTTCCTCGGGGTAATTGTGACGGATCACATTTCTTATTGAAAATTTGGTAGAGTTCCAGCAGAAAAATAGCCATCAAACTAATACAAAACCTGTAAAATATCCTATACAATAATAAAAATTCATCTAAATTAACTCCAACACATCCAGAAACCACAACATATCACATTGGATCCAACTACCACAATTAACAACATGTGGCAACGACGTCATAACTTCAGGTATGACGTCGGTTTGGACAAAATGCTACTAGGTACATAATTAAATCATATAGACCAGCAGAAGCAACTATAACCATCAAATACAGGAGAAGTTAGACTACATATACATCACGATTATATTATGATACATGACCATCAAAATAATACAATAAATTCTAAATTACAATTTTAAGCCTTCAAACTATCCTCCAAGATCTTCATACCTAACTGACTTCTAATCCTCTATCCTGTCCTATCGGGCATAGGCTCGTACTCATCTGGAGATAAGGAAAGCAGTAAGGGTGAGTTAAAATCTCAACAAGTGCAATATAAACAAATGATAAAGTGCAATATAAACAAATGGGGCAAACAAAGAGGTAGGAGTATGATATAGAATGTACGACATGAAATGTGAGTAATTCCATTTTCGAACTATGCCAACTTTTCATATTTTATCTTTCTTTTCTTGAGGATTCTATATTATGCATAAATTCCTTTTACATTTGTGGGCCAGGGATAGTAGGCCATACTAGTTAACGATGCAAGAGAATAAGAAAAGGAATGTGTATGCTCCCACATATTCTAAGGCACATTACTATGCAATTCAACACCCCATGGTGAGCAGTGTACCTATAATGCCAATATACGGGCCATCACATATGCTCCCATGTCCCCCGAGGTCCAGAGGTAGCCCTCATTCTTTCACAATAGTAACCTAAGGCGTGCCAAGGACATCACAAGCTCCAATAAGCGGCCAGGATATACAGCAGGAGTAATCCTTGAGTCTTGGCTATAATATCAATGGCAAGCTAGGGGATACTGCCCTATAAATATAAATCTGTGGTCCTAATTTCATGATTTCTTAATCTTTAAGGGAAAGTCTACCAAACTTTTTTCACATAATTCTCACACTGAGAGAATGGATCATACACATAATAGATTGTGGCATTCCCTCCGTATTCTTACATATCATGCTTAATTTTTATACACAAATACATATTATCATTTCTTGTGGGTTCACGTCTTCATGTAGCTTTACACATGTACATGATTCAATATAATACTTTGAAATAATTAGGAATTCTTACCACATTGGCCAAACGTAACTTTAGAGCTTCCGGACGATAATTCCTTCATAAAAGTTCACATTAATAATTCTAGAATAAACATTTGAGCATATACAAATACATATAAAATAATTAACAATTAACAAGGTGGCATCTTGCAATAATTCCCAATTACCTCGGATGAACAGTGCCAGGGCGTCGGTTATGGCTCCCTAACGCACCAAACGGGTCAAACCTTGGAATTCGATCACCCAATCGATAAATGTTCATATTCAAGACATGGGTAACTCATAATTAAAGCTAAATCTTGCATTAAACTTGAAATAATTAATCAAGCGTGGTCCAGACGTATCTTAGGGTTCCGGCGAACGGGTTTCACATAAAACAATCAAATTGGATATCCAATTGGTAAATTAACTTATACAAGATATGGGTGAGGATATCCTAAAGCCAATTTAGGCGAAAGCCCCAAAATCAGAGGGTGAGGGCTTCCGAGCATACAATCAGGGTTTGGATTCGAAAATCAGACGAAAGATTTGAAATCGGACATGAAATTAACATATAAGCATGCATACATCATGGGTAATACGAAATATAAATTTGATAGGGTATCGAAATGAGGATACCCGATAAAAACAAAACAAAAGTGCAAGAAAATGAAAGAGGAGGGGATGGATGTACTTGCCTCGACTTGATATACTATTTCTCCAACTAGCTCGAGCTCGGAATCGGACCTGGAGAGCTTCGTTCTCCACTTCCCACTCTTCTCCCTCCCTTTCTCTCTCTCTACCCGTGGGAAACAGCCGCCGAATGCCCGAAAGAAACCCTCTTAGGTTTTAATAATTTAGACCGGCACTTGAGCCGGTAGCTAGCACGCCACAAGAGCGATGGCCCTGGATCCAGCGCCTACCCCGGGCATTGGGTCCTTGGAATTGGCGCTTGCCGCAACGCTCGAGCGCCTGGCAGGCACCAACTTGCTTGTGACAGAATGGGTCCTTATCCTCTAAAGACCTCCGTCATTAAACAAACAAAAACTAATACTTTAAATTTAAATACATTTAATTTTACAGAAAATCGAGTAGAGTTTCCTTTTAAAACGGACTAAAACCATACAAACAACCTGAATAAACACAAACCTGCATAAAGCGTATACATAGACAATCCTCAAAATTAAATCCACTATACCTCCACAATACATTTACAGGATCAATAAATGTCATATCATCCATGACTCTAACACAGCACTCCTAATCACCGTATTGGATCTAAGAGAGATGCCATCTTGGATCAAAACAAATCCAAACATCAAAAATATTGCGGAAGCAATTATGACCATAAATCAACCTGCGGAAGCAAAAATAATATATCCATCATAATACAAGTATATACTACATCATTAGAATATACAATATTCATTTAAAAACTAATCATATACGTTCACAATTCTTCAAGATCTCCAAAATCTTCAAAAGTCTTCAAACCCAACAAGCTTTCTTCCTTCTAGTTAATCTTATCTTCAATCCTTATCAGGCTTTAACTTATTTGGAAAGGGGATAGAAAGTAAGGAGTGAGCTGACAGCTCAACAAATGTACCCAAAATCACAAGAGAATACAGAAATATCATGCCAATATGCACATACAAAATGACAGATAAACATATAAGAATTTAGGAATCAATTATATAGGCAGGCGAGGCATAAACATGAAAACGATGCATAATCATACGAAAATGTCTTGATTCTTAAAACTTGGATCATAACACAAATTCTTCACTTATTCTTAGTTCTGGGTCCTTATTTGAAAATAATTCAACCATAGTTTCTTTCCAAATTCTCATTTCGAAATACAAATCCTTCCTCTTTTACATCGTGAGGGTTGGATGTTCTCAACTCCTTTATTCAAATACACATGCCTTCTCTTTTACATTGTGAGGGTTGGATGTTCTAATTATCCATTCAGAACACAAATCTCTCCTCTTTTACATCGTGAGGGATGGATGTTCACAATAATTTTACGGTGTAGTTCCATACAAAAGTTTTGGATAAAAATCATCTCATAAACATTAACATTTTACAAAATCACATTTACATCTCAAGATTCAAGAAAACTCAAACACCAAATCCCTAATTTTCATTCTAGGGTTTCATGCAAAGCTTCTGGACGAAAATCGAACACAAAATGCATGCTAAACAACAAAATCGAAGCCAAACATCTTCATATTCATGCATAAGGGTAAAATCTATCTAATAATTCTTGAGAAATATGCATTATTCAAAATAAATCTTAAAGAGAGTTTTTGAGCATAAACACCGATGTGGAGACGTTAAAAGGCAGTAATAACAAGAATAAAGCTTAGGGATACACTTGCCTCGGCCTAATTTACTTATTTTCTTACTCTAACCGAACCGGTTGTGGCATAAAATTTGTGACGGAACGGGGTTTTTTTTTTTTTCCTCAAGAGCTTCCGTCAAACAGATAACATA
>JAODPA010148002.1:0-15228 GCA_025585075.1 Nepenthes mirabilis
AAGAATTAAAAGTTAATATAACTTAATTATAGATTAAAATGTTAGTTAAACAAGGAGGACCGAGTTCTCACCTTGGCTATAAGAAGCACTTCACCATTATGGTTAGACTAGCGGATATGATAAACAGAATGACTCAAAAAGCGCAAAATCCAGAGCCAACGATAGCAAATCCAGGGGTGGCCATAGCAACATATGACCATTTCACAAATAAGCAAGCTAGAGTTTATGAGAAATTCGAATCTCACAAAAGTAGATATTTAAATTTGACTAGTCAAGAACATTTTTGAGATGATTCACTGTCCAAAGGAAGAGAAGATTGTATTTACCTCCTATAAGTTCGAAGGAGAGGCGAACCATTGATAGTCAATGAGGAAAAATATTTTAGGGCTCCAGAATGTACATATTTCATGAAAAGTGTTTGCAAATGCAATTATGGAGAAGC
Organism: Nepenthes mirabilis; assembly: GCA_025585075.1. Classification (NCBI taxonomy): domain Eukaryota; kingdom Viridiplantae; phylum Streptophyta; class Magnoliopsida; order Caryophyllales; family Nepenthaceae; genus Nepenthes; species Nepenthes mirabilis. The sequence goes on from JAODPA010148002.1 coordinate 443, forward strand.
ACTTCCTGCAATTTTAAGAGAGCAAAAAGAGAATAAGTTTGGTGATCTGTAGCAAGGGAACAAACCCCTAGCAGAGTACAATATTAAATTTATAGAATTATCTTGCTATTCTCCCTACGTTGTCTTAGATGAGGCTAGGAGAGTAAGAAAATTTCTACAAGAGCTAAACAACACCATTGGTGAGCAATTGGTGATATTGATGTTGAGGACACATGGGAAGTGTTGAATTGAACTCTCCTATTTGAATAAGAGTTGGAGAAAAAAATTTATTGAGAAGAAGATTGCTACCCAAAGATGTCAAAGTTTGGGATCGGAAGGATCCTATAATAGGACTAGATCAATGGACAAGGGAAAGAAAGAAGTTAAAATTCAAGGCGCATCGGAGTTACAATAATCAAAACTTTGAGTGCCCTCATTATAGATTAGCACATGGAGGAAGGCCTTACTATGTGCTATAGGGGTATGCTTCAACGGTAGCCAATTTGGCTACATGATTGAGGACTGCTCTCACCACTTGAGACAAATATCAAGAAAGTCAAGTACTTCGGGAAGAATTTTTACGGTAATGGCCCAAGATGCAAATGCATCTTCATCAATGATTAAAAGTAAACTCACCATTTTTGAGATTTTTACATATATTTTGTTGGATTTTAAGTCAACATATTTATTTGTATTTTTGAAATTTGTTTACCATTTATTATTATTTCCTAGAATCATGAATTTTTTATTAGTAGTGCCAACATCTCTGAAATCATCCTTAAGGACTAAAATTACATACCTAATGTATATTGTTTAGATGAATGGGTTTGAGTTGGTCATATATTTAGTCTTAATAAGATATGTATGGTTTTGATGTAATTTTAGATATAAATTAACTAGCAAATTACTATATTAGTATAGATTATTTTCACAAAATGGTGTATTTTTTTTTATTTTGAGCTATGAATCATTCTATTTTTAAGGAATAATACAAAAGCAACCACTAGTATGATTTCGGCCCTACATCCATATTATTTAATGAAAAGTGGGTGTCAAGTATATTTAGCTTATATGACTACCACCGAGAGCCACAATATTCCCACGGAAGAGATGCATGTGGTGTGTAAATTTCAAAAATGTTTTTCCAGAGGATCTTTTGGGTTTGTCATTGAATCAGGAGATTGAATTCAAATTAGAGATTATACCAAGAGCGACGATAGTGTCGAAAGCCCTATATAGAATAACACTATCAGAATTGAAGAAGTTGAAGAAATAATTGTAGATATTATTGGAGAAAGGTTTTATTAGATCAAGTGTGTCACTATAGGATATATCAATATTATTCATGAAAAAGGATATCTCCATGTGGCTATGTAGAGATTATCAAGAGTTTAATAATATAATAATCAAGAATAAGTACCAGTTGCAGAATTGATGACTTGTTTAATCAATTGTAAGGATACAAATATTTCCAAAGATAGATTTTTATTTGAATTATTATTAATTGAGGATTAAGAAAGAAAACACGATGAGACATCTTTTTAAACGAGGTATTAATATTATGAGTTTTTAGTTATACCTTTTGAATTAACTAACGCCCCAAAAGCATTTATAAATTTGATGAAACGAGTGCTTCAACTCTATCTTGATAAATATATGGTGATATTTATTATAGATATTTTAATATACTCAAAAAATTATGAGAAGCATGAGATGCACTTGAGATTTGCTCGTCAAATATTTCGGGATAGCAGGTTATATGAGAAATTAAATAAGTGTGAATTTTGATTCAAGAAAGTAATGTTTTTTAGTCATGTGATATCAAAGGGAGTATTTCAATCGATCCTAATAATATTGATACTATAACAAATGGAAGCCAACCGACGATGGTATTGGAAAGTTGAAGTTTCTTGAAGGTTTGTGAAAAGGTTTTCAAAAATTACAATGCCATTGACCTGCTTGACTCAAAAAAATATAGAGTTCATTTGAACCGATGAAGCCAAAAAGAGCTTCCAGTTATTAAAAGACTGCAAAATGACCTCCCCAATCCAAGTAATTTCGGAAGAATCTAAAAGATTTGTGATTTATTATAATGTATCAAATATTATATTAGAGTGAGTTCTAATATTGTATGGAAAGGTGATTACATATAGATCAAGAAAATTGAAGGCTCATTTAAAAATCTAAATGAGATTTTTAAATCTAGCACATGACTTGAAATTAGCAGTGATAATTTTTACGTTGAAAATCTAAAAATACTATTTTTATGGGAAGAGATTTTTGTATACTCATATCACAAGAATTTAAAATAATTATTTTCACAAAAGGAGCTAAATATGAGGTAGAGGAAGTGAATAGATATCTTGAAGGATTATAATTATAAAATCCAGTATCAACTGGAGAAGGCTAACGTACCAGCAAATGCCTTGAGCTGCCAAACAACAAATCTAATAACTCATTTAAAAATTAAAAAAAATATAGATGTTAAATTACATGAAAATATTATATCAAGACGTATTCCCAAGGTAAATGAATAATTTTGTCATATTTTTTCGTATAATCGGAGATAATAGAGAGAATTAAAGGAATAAAATGGATGATCCATTCCTAGTAAACATTGCCAAAGTTTTAAACAAGGAGTGAAAGAGCGGATTTTGATACACGAATTAATGGGGTCTTGAAATTTCAGGAACTAATGTGTACTAAATATTGAGCAATCAAAGGATGAAGTATATAATGAAACTTATCATTCAAAGAATACTATTCATCAAGGGATTAAAAATATATATCCAGATTGAGGAAGATCTTTTGGTGGCATAATATGAAATGAGGGATTATGACTTATATGAAAAAATTTTTAATTTAATAACTTTTGCGTTCTCGAATTCGAATTATTATATAGATTAGAGATCAAAGTGCTGTCCGAAGCGGGCTCGACCTTTATATGCTCAAATCTGAATCCTGTATAACATAAAAATACAGTCATATGATTGGCAGGACTATCTCCCAGTGTTTTCTCCGACGCTCAAGTCAGTATTTGCCTTTTGTAAGAGAGAAATAGAGAATGTAAGTTAAAAATTAAATAAACTTTATATGAGAGCTTAGGCTTTTCTGGAAAGCATCTTGGAGAGAGAGAGAGAGAGAGAGAGACTTCTTCACGGAGAGGCTTTTGGACTTTTTTTTTTCTTTTTTCCTTCTTTCCTACCTATTGGAAAGAAGGTTTTTTATAGTTATGAAACAATTAACTTTTTCTGTCAACTATCCAAGAAACCGTCCAAGAAACAACTAAATGGATAGAATTCTATCCATATTATGGTTTCAACTACCGCTCGATAGTTATCTCCATCTCATTCCTTATCATCAGATGGGTCCCCTTATTGGGCCAAATCAGTTTCTTTGATCTCCTTGATATATGGTCAAACTAATGGAAGTGGACTTTCTCATTGAGCAATTAGTATCAACACCATCAGTAGCCCCTCATGCTAGAAGGTCTGAAACTCAACCTTTTGGTATGAATTCCGAAGGCAAGTTCTTGTCTGGATCTACGCTCCTAGTCTTAGTAGTGACATTTTTGTCCGAGGACATGATCTGTGTCCGAGGGCATGCTCTATGTCCGAGGTTTAACAGCAATTGTCTAATGGCATGCTTTCTTTTCAAAGACAAACTCTCAACTATCCGAGGACATGGCTCTAGTTCGATGGCTGAGGAAAATTTTTCGAGGACATTATTTGAATCCAACAACTTGACTAAAATTTGTCCGGGGACAATCTTCGAGCCCGAGACACTGTTGTGCACCGTCAGATGAGGTATTAAATGTTATTGACGTCGCTTTGAAAACATAATAGCCATTATTGCTTGCTCTCGATGTTTGATTTGTTCTATGCCTCGTGAAATGCTGACACGTGCTCGGCCTATGATGAGGCGCGTCTTTTGAATTTTTTCCCTTTACATGATGCCATTTTAAACCTTCGTCTACTCATTTGAATCCTTTCATAATCCCTCTTGAACTCTAAACTTCTTTCCTTCTTCCTCAAGCTATTCTCATCTCTCTACAATGGTGCCTGGCGTGAAAGACATTCCATCTACCCTCTCCCCTGAGGTTGACACCATCCGAACCCGTTATAGGATCCCAAGTTTGACGGCACATCTTCTTACCGGTGCTGACGATATGGCCTGCTTTCCACCTGATGAATTCGTTACAGTTCATGAAATCCATCTCAATGGTAGCATTTGTTATCCTATGGTGCTGGAATTCTACCAAATCATGAAGGCTCTGAAGGTTTTAGTGGCCAGACTACAGCTTAATGCAGTGAGGTATCTTATTTCTCTTTGTGTTTTTTCTCATTGCCACGACCTGATTTTGGACACCACGACCGTGAAAGTTATTTTGAGATTTCATCACGGTCAGGACTGGACTATAATCTCACCCTGTCCTGAATTCAACATTAGCGGTAGAAATCCAAACTCCACCAAAAGGTGGAAGAACTCCCTGAGTGGGGTTTGTCAAATGAATGGGGTTGCGTTTATTAAAACTTCTGGTTTGAAGCGTCCGAGCAGGAAAAGTGGGCAGCTAAGAAGTTCACTGACCTGATCCAGGCAAACCTCGGCTCCTTCAATGAAAACAAGAGGAACCAGTGGTTAATGCCTGAAGCCTTTGAGAAGGCAAGATGGGGGCCTCAAATTGAAGGACCAATGGCTCAAGACACTTCCCTTGCTTAGAAGGGAAAGATGAAAAGGAAGCAGAAGCCTCTAAAAATTAGTGAGCCACCGGAAAGGACAAGGAAAAGTCGTCGGACAAAATCATCCAAGCATCCAGTGGCCACTGTTGATATTTCCTCTTCCGATGATGATGAAGTCATCGGACAACCTGTGAGGAGGAAAGGGCTGCCAGGAAAAACTCTTGCTCAAGAGGCGAAGGACGTCGGACCCTCAAAAGGCGGTAAGCCTAATGGCCTGGGCTTCCTCTCATTACTTATTCATCACATGAAGAGCCCATGTCCAATGTCCCAATCATTTTCACTAAGGAGGCTTCTACATTAGTTGCTCAGAATCCTACCGAGGAAGAAATGGAAGCTCCAGCCGAGGAGGCAACTGAGATACCGACTGAGAATGTTGAGGCCGAGGAAGTAATAAGGGCAACCGAGGTGCCCAATTTTGAGCTTCCTTGTCTTGCAATCCAAATATTTGAAAAAAGGAATATTTTGTCCGAGACCCTTCAGAAGGCCATGGCCGAAGGCATCACGGATATGTCAGAGGCTTCTTATGAGGCTCGAATGGAGACTGGGGCTGAGGAGCATTTTGAAACAGCTGAGCCCCCAGTCTCGAATGTCCATGAAACAACCCTTGTGTCCGAGGCTATGGCAGAAGCTCCTGAGTCCGAGGCAATTGTAGAAGCTTCTGAGGTGGCTGTTGAGGCGGACGCGGGTCAGACGATGAGACACTTGGAGTCTGAAGGCCAAAGAGAGGAAGGCTCAACAAGGAGCTCTCCCTTTTCTAAGGTATTTTTCCATGGTACCTTTGGTTTCTTCACTTTTGAACAATGCTCTACGGACTAACTTCTTTCTTGTAGCTGCCTAAGTTGGTCGGACGATTTACTCCAATTATTGATGAGACCACCTAATCTTGCGTAGGCTTGGATACCTTTTAGACTTGAGAGGAGCGTGCAAATCGTATAGAGCATGAGTTTGCTGAGGCAAAGAATAAGATTTTCTCCCTTGAGGATTTGCTGAAGGTCTAGCAGTAGCAACATGCCTTCCTTCAGAACAGGAATCTTCGATTAGAGGATGAGCTAGGGTCTCAATAAAAGCCGAGGATATTGGACTCTGCCGACGCATAATAAATGTATTGATTCCAAAGTCTCCTCTTGCGGGTTGCTTGGTGCTTTTGTCAATTTTTAAAATCTGACTTCATTTGAGTCACTTGGCTGCTATACTAAGTTTTGTTAGTTATTCTATGATAGCTCTAAAAACAAGTGAAGAGGAATTATTTTACTTGAGTTAGGGGCAATTTAGGTCAAATAATTTCATGGAATGATATGCAAACATTCAAATAAGTACAAAACAAAGAATAAATAAAAAGGTGTTATTTTATTAATTAAATACGATACAAGCACTTCAAAAGATACAACTAACCTTACTTGGCTGTTCATATATTTATTGATAATATTTTTTCAGATAAGAAGCATTCCACGCTCGAGGGACAAGTCTGTTTTCTTGGGTGCGCAATTTATATGCCCCATTTTGAAGGATGGCCGAGATCAGGAACGGCTCCTCTTAATGAATGAAAGCTTGTTCCGATCGGTATTTTTTTCAATGGCCTCAATGCATCGCAATACCAAATCCCCCACTTCAAACTGACGTATTTTCTTCTTTTTGTAATATCTGGCAATTCTTTCCTAATATGCCGCTGTTCGTAATCGTGCCATGTCCTGAGTTTCCTTAAGCAGATCAAGATTCTCTCGAAGTTTTTGCAAATTGCTGTGAGAATTGAAACATTTAACTGGGAGACTAGGTAGTCCAACTTCTACCGGTATGATTGCCTCAATCTCATAGCATAAGCTAAAGGGTTTCTCTCAGGTTGGTTCTCCTGATATCGTCCTGTACAACCATAAAACAGATCGTAGCTCATCCACCCATGAGCCCCTAACATTTTCTAACTTGGTCTTCAGTCAGTGTAGTATTGTGTACTTGATAACTTCTACCTATCCGTAACTTTGTGAGTATGCAGCTGACGTATGAATCAACCTTATCCTTATGTTAGAACAATACTTTGTAAGATGCTTGCATGTGAATTGGATCTCATTGTTAGTTACAATACATTTGGGAATACCGAACCTACAAACTATGTTTTGACAGACGAACTCTGTAACATTCTACTTAGTAATCCAAGCCAGGGGCATGGTCTTGACCCATTTCATGAAATAATCAACCCCGACAATCATGAATTTTCTCTGTCCGAAAGCTATTGGAAGAGGTCCGAGTATGTCAAGCCCCTATTATGCAAATGACCAAAATTATTGTAGAGCTTGGAGTTCTGTATGCGGCTGGTGGGTAAGGTTCCCATGGACTTGGCAATTTTCACACTTCCGAACAAAGTCCATAGCATCATACATCATGGTGGATCAGTAATACCATTACCTCATAAGTTTAAAAGTAAGCTTTTTGCCTCCAATGTGAGATCCATAAATACCTAAGTGTACCTCTTCGAGAGTGTAGTCAGCCTTTTCTGGCGTGAGACACCGTATGGGACAGAGTACCCACGTTGGTACAGCTGATCATACATAACAGTGTACCAACCTGTTGTCTTTGTTACTCGGCTTCATCTGAATTTTCAGGCAAGATGCCATCAGACAAGTATCTTAAGTAAGGGGTCATCCAATTGTCAGTGTTGGTTATCTATATTACTTTTAGCTCAGGATTGTCTATAATGGGAATTCCAATGACTTCACGCATTCCTCGAGCGTACTGCTCAGGGTTCTCGGATGCTGTTGCCCTTGCTAACAAGTTAGCTTTTCCATTCTCTTCTCCCGGAATGTGGATTATCTCCACATTCTCAAATGCAAAAGTGAGGCTTTAAACTTTTAAGAGATACTTAAAAAGTTGTGGGTTGTTAACCTCAAAATTTTCTTGGACCTAGTTAATTACCAACTCTGAATAACTGTAGACGACTAAGTTCTTGACCGAGCATTCATTAGCTAACCGAAATCCTGCAAGTAGTGCTTCGTATTTTGCAACGTTGTTAGTTTTTAAGAACCCGAGAATTATTGAGTATTTTATCTTTGATCCCTCGGGTATTCTCAACACAATGTCAGCACCACATCCACCTTTCATAGAAGAGCCAACCACATGCAAATTCCACACTGGAGTGCTTTGTGGACCATCAACCTCACCAAGGACGGGAGTGTCCAGAGCTGAGGTTGTTTTGACAATGAAATCTGCGAAGGTTTGGCCTTTTGAAGCTGGCATCGAACGGAATTCTATATCAAATTCACCCAACTCAATGGCCCACTTAACCAGTCATCATGACATATTCGGCTTCTACAATATTACTCTTAAAGGTTAGTCTATCAGGACTATGATTTTGTGCATTTGAAAATAATATCTAGTTTTCGAGCAGAATATACAAGCGCTAGAGCCATTCTCTCTGCATGAGAGTACTTGGCCTCGGCAGATTTTGCTGACATAGTACACAAGTCGCTACCTGTTGTACTGTTGTCGAATCAAGATCGAGCTCAATGTTGTGTCAGATATACTAAGATACAAATACAACTCCTCACATTCTTGAGAAGTCAGAAGATGAGGTTTAAGAGATACTCTTTAAGATCTTGGAAGGCAACTTTACAGTCGGTCGTTACTGAGAACCGTTAGTCTTGGTCCCACTTAAAGCTTTGAAAAAAGGTAAACATTTCTCGGCCGATTGGCTAAGAACCGGGAGAGTGCTGCTATCCTTCTAGTTAGCTTCTAAACTTCTTTCATTGTCTGAAGTGAATTCATGTCAATGATGGCCTTAATCTTCTTAGAATTTGCTTCAATCCCTCGGTGTGAAACATTGTAACTCAAGAATTTACCAGAAATCACTTCGAACGTACACTTTGTCGAATTGAGCTACATTTGGTGTGCCCTAAGGACATTGAACGTCTCGTCTAAATCTTGAATATGGTGGCTGGTCACTTTTCTCTTGACGAGCATATCACCACATAAACCTCCACATTCTGTCAGATTTGGGCCTTGAATATCTTGTTGGCAAGCCGTTGGTAAGTGGCACAAACATTCTTAAGTCCGAAGGGTATAATTTTATAACAGTATGTTCTTTAATCTGCCATGAATGACGTATACTCCTCATCATTTGGGCTCATCAGAATTTGATTGTAGTTTGAGTACGCGTTCATGAAACTCAAAAGCTCATATCCGGACGTTGAGTCTATAAGCAAATTAATTCTTGGCAGCGAAAAGTTGTTCTTCAGACATGCCTTGTTGACTTCTGTAAAATCAACACACATCCTCCACTTTCCGTTACTCTTCTTGACCGTGATCACGTTCGATAGCCAGTCTGGATACTAAATCTCCCTGATGAACCCAACATCTAGAAGTTTCTTTACCTCCTCATGAATGGCTATCAGTTTTTCAACTGAATAGTTTCTTCACTTCTATCAAACGGGTTTGTGATTGAGATCTAGACTCAATTTATAGATAATTATTCTAGTTGGTATCCCTGACATACCACTTGGTGTCCAAATAAAGACATCCGAATTCTGTCAGAGGAAACTAATAAGTATCGAAAGGGCTTTGGTGGAGAATTTTCTATCTGAACATATTTTTCAGAATCGTTAAGATCCAAAGGGATTCGGTCGGTTGATTCTCCAAACTGAGCTTGTAGTAATGTTGTCTTATCACGAAAATTAAGGTCTTCAACAAGTTGGAGAAGAGGTGTTTGAGTAAACTGAGACAGATAATATGTCCGTCCGGCCACTTGATATCTGAGGACTTCCCCAATTCCAAATGGCGTGGAGATTTCATTTTCAAATGTAGAATAGAAGTACCAGCACCGAAAACAATCAAACAAGAACGTGCGATGATGACATTATAGACTGATGAAAGGTCTACTATCAAGAGAGTGTCTTAGAAGCAGTTCTCGAAAAGTTCCCAAAGTGACTTCAAGTTGGGCGACCCCCTGAATTGACACTGGCTCATTATCCAATCTATAAATAGGTCCTTCAGTTGCATTCATTTGACTTCTTTTAAATCCCAAATTAAGATAAAGCAAATTCCTTGAGCTTTTATCATCAATAAACACTCATTTGAACTAATAATCTATAATACTATTAGAGACGAGCGCTGTTACAACCAATGGGTTAGAATGTGAGAAAGCTACATGAGACATATCTTCGGTATTAAAACTAATGACTTCTTCCCTAACTTTTACCCTTGGCTTCTTGTGGGCAGCGACCATTCTGGAATTCACCTTAGCGTCGTCCTAGGCTGGTCGTGTTGATATTATATTTACAACCCCAACTGCCACTTTGTTCCTTGGCTGGTTGACCAAACCACCATCTTTTCCTTCGGAAGTCTGTCTGGATCTTTACAAGAAGACATTAAGGTGGCCTTTCCAAACCAGCTCTTCAATCTCTTTTTGCAGCATTCGGCAGTTTTCAGTACAGTGACCTCCGCATTGATGGTAGTGACAATACTTTAATTGGTCACCTCCATCAAGATTCTTTAACACTTTCAGCCACTTAAAGAATTTTTATCCCGATTCTGTATCAGGATGTTCCTACATGAATTATTCAAGAGAGTCAAGTTTAAAGACTTGAACTCCCTTTAGACAACCAACTCGGACTTCTGCTACTTTCTTGGCCCTCAAGGACCCTGGTGGTCCCCTTTTTTCTCTTTTCTTCCATCGCCATCGGATGGGTATACTCTTATCGATCGGGCTTTTTTCCTTTATTTGCCTCTTTGGCTGCCATATACGCCTGAGTTATGGCTTCAGCCTCTCTGAAGGTCTAAGATTTTTTGTGGACGAGGTGCTTGACAAAACTATCTCCTTCTAAAGTAGATAGAAAATCATTGAGTTTAACTCCTTCCATCATCTTTGGAATCTACCTAGCCTCTGCAATAAATCGAAACAAAAAACCTTTCAAACTCTCCTTAGATCCTTGCTTCACACGAGTAAGGTGTCATGGTTACTTCTCTACTCTCTTACTATAAGCAAATTGCTAGAGGAAATTGTCAGCCAACTCACTAAACGATCAAATTGAATTTGCTGACAGTCCATAAAACAAAATCTTGGCATCACCCTTGAGTATTAAAGGAAAATACTGACACATCGTTGCCTCATTTAAGCCTTAGAAGCTTAGGTATATCCAGAAGTGAACCATAGGATCAGTACTTCCATTGTAAATATCAAGATTTGGCATTTTAAACTAGTGAGGGAGCGACTTTGTCCTAATTTTCATTGTAAATGGTGATCTACATAGGTTAGTAGCTCTTCCTTTAGTGTTTTCTCTAAAAACTCACTGCCAAATCTTTTCAACTTCTTTCTTCATTTGGGGAGGAGCCGTCATCCTCTTCTCATTAAGATAATCTCTCAATTCATAGGGGTTCTGTATAGTTTGCGAAGCTAGATGGTTTTGATCCTTTGGAGGAAATTCACTACGAGAGGGCCCTGCTTAATAGGTGGGCTCTTAGTCGTTACGTGAATATTGAGTATTTAATCTTTTTAGGCTATCCTCCTGAATTCTAAAACATAAGCAACCTTCAAGTCGCAATGGAATTTTATTGCTTCAGGTAACCTAAATCCTGGGGTCGTCATGCTTACAAATATTCTTTGAGAGGTGCTTTCTTCCCCTATTTTTTCTTCTAGATGTGGCAGTCTGAGAAGTCAAGGATGGCACCCCTTCAGTCGCTCGTCTAATCATGAGCAAATAGTTTGAACGGCTTTCGAGATGTTGTCATCTCATTGCAAGCGCTTATACACATGGATTAGGATAATTGTCAATCCTACTACCCACAGGAGGGCAATTGCCACATAAAGTAGCATTTCTGACTAAGATACTAACTTATACTCGAGTGTTTACCATACTATAATTACTGAAAGTGTGTTAATCAGACTTTTAGTCGATTTCCAACAAACGGCGCCAATATTGTGTCCTCGAATCTGAATTGTTATACAGATTAGGGATCCAACTGCTGTCCGAAATAGGTCCGACCTTTGTATGCTCAAATCTGAATCCTGTGCAATACAAAATATGGTCAAAGGATTGACGAAATTAGTTTCTCGATATATCCTCCAACGCTCAAGTCAATACTACCTTTTATAAGGGAGAAATACAGGATACAAGTTAAAAATTAAATTAACTTTATATAAAAACTTGTACTTTTCTGAAAAGTATCTTAGAAAGAGAGAAAGAGACTTCTTCACGAAAAGTGTTTTAGACTTTTTATTTTTTTCTTTTTTTCTCCTCTCCTTATTAGAAAGAAGATCTTTTTTATAATTGTTATGGGACAATTGACTTTTTCTGTCAACTGTCCAAAAAATCATACAGAAAACCGCCCAAGACACCGATAATGGATAAAATTCTATACATATTATGGTTTCAATTGGCATTCGAAGTCGCTGAGATGAGAAAAAATCGTTTGACAGTTTTCTCTAACTCATTCCTTACCGTAGGATGGGTCCCTTTATTGGGCCAAATCAGTCTCTTGGGCCTCCTTAATATATGGGCCAAACTTCTGAAAGTGGACTTTCTCGTTAGGCCATTGGTATCAGCACTCATCAACAATAATTAAAGGCTGAGCATAGAAAGCCAATAAATCTTTTGAAGTTTATGTTGACTCCTAACTGAAAATGAGAATATAATGATAGATTTTGTTACAAAATTATTGAACACGTTGAGACATCATGATACTATCCAAGTGATCACGGATTGGTTAACCAAATTAACCGACTTTATTACAGTTCAGATGATATTTTTAAAGGATCATTTGGAGAAATTATATATTAACGAAGTAGTAAGGCTTCATAGATAAGGAGTCAATGTGAGGCTTAGAGGAGTTGGCAGTCACAAGCAAGCGGAGGCCTTCAAAATAAGCACTCGAGGGACAATTCAGGAAATCCTCCTCCAATGGAAAGGAGGATCTGAATAAATTTTTTGTAATCTCAGACACATCAGACCAATATGAATCAATGAAATCAAACAAAACACCACGTTGATCCTTGGTGATGGAGTTAAAGTGCAGCTGAGAAGCATTCTCTCCAAGTAAGCATCGGAGGGCATAATGCATAGGATCCTTGGCGATAACCTCAACAGCCCATTCCTCGGAAGACTGAGAATTAGTATCGTCGGGGTCACTCTCAATGTCTCTATTCTCACCAGCATTACAGCCGGGCCCCTCTAAATGGGACTCATTAGGGCCATTTGAATTAGAAAAGGAAGAATTAAAATCCACAACTACAGCAGGAAAACCACCTAGAGAGCATGTCTGGTCAACATGCTGGAGTTGTGGTCTGCTAACTTGAAAGTCCACAGTAGGCATATTTAACTTGCATTCAGGTGGGACAGACAGATGTAACGACTGAACACCATAGGGGGAATCAAAGGGAGGGGCTCGAACTGTCTCAGGGGCATCAGTAGGAGGGAGAGGACTCACACCCACTGTCCCCTGGGAACTACATTCTAAATCCACTGCCCCCAACTGCATACACTTGTGAAGACCCATTCCCACTGCATCAGAACTGCCAGGTTCGGAGCCTGGAACTGGCGACCGGATTCCAGGGCCAGCATCAACAGAATGAGAAACGGGGGCAAGGGCCACCCCCAAATCACCAGCCAAAGACTTCTCAGCCACATAGGAACCAAGGCTCTCAACCACATTAATAACAGCATCCACACAGGACGAAGGCTTTGGACGCCAAAGCCCTCTTCCTAGGAGGCTTACCAGCATAGGGACGGGGCTTCAAGTCCTTACATTCGGCTTCCTTATGGCCATATAGCAGACACCTACCACACTTTTTCGGCTTCCAAGAGTATTCTACACCCACCTCTACAATGGAATTGGACGATTGCAGCTTAATTCTAGCAGGCGTGGCTGCATCCGCAGCAATCTCAACACATATCCGGGCTACGTCCAGCCTCTCCAGTTTTGCAGTTCTGGGACAAAAGCGGATTGGCTTTCCAATTGAACTGGCAATCCAACCCAGTCCCAGAGGAGACCAGAGTTCAATTGGCACGTTGGAAAGCTTAATCCAAATTGGGAAGGAATTATGTTAATCCTTCCTCAACTTCATACTAGGAGTATAACGATATAGACTTAGGGCTTTATCTACGAGGACCCATGGACCTGCCATCAAACACCGCTCCATCTTTTCCGAAGAAGAAAACCGAAAGACGAAGAAACCTTCATCGTTGGACGCGATGTGCTCCAGCCCATAGCGGGACCAGAGAAGACAGGCAATGGAAGAAATCGCCCGAAAATGGGGAGGAGCGTCGAAGAAATAACCCACTAAGGATGTACCCCAAATTCGTCTACCTTCGTCAACAACCTCAGGGGGAGGAGAAATACAAGCAGCTTCGCCATCCACGTTTAGTGGAGGGAAATATTTGAGTGAAGAAGACGAGAGAAATCCACCATTTCGAACAATATCTGACCAGGAAGAGCGAAACTCGCTCGACACTAACTCCGGGCTGGAAGAACAGAGTCTGTTCTTAGCAGGAGAGGACAAGGTATCAGGAGAGCAGGTATCAGGTTTCAGAAGGAAAACTGATGCGGGCGAAGTCTTCCGGGGGGAACCAGGAGGAGGGCCCAGGAGACCGGCCATGGTCGGCTCTGGCGCCGCCAGATTCTGGAATCGGCAAAAACGAAGAGTTCAAATTTCAAATTTGAAATTTAAAAGATAGAGAGAAGGGAGAGCTTCTCTCTCTTTGAAGACTCGGCAGGCTAGTTCAAGCTTGCGTAAGTAGCTAAATATCAAGTCAAAGTTTAGCACAGTCTATTATCCACAAACGGATAAACAATCAAAGCAATAATTATCAAATGTTAAAGGCGCTTCAATTTTGAAAATAAAAGGAAATTAAAACAATTATTTACTACTAACTTCACGTATAATAATTATCAAGCAAGTATTAACACAGCCCCATATGAAACTTTGCATGGAAAGAAATATTATTCTCTAATTTATCAGAAGGAAATCAAAGATATAAGACTCTTAAGACCAAACATTGGTATAACTTAATTATAGATTAGAAAATTAATATAATCAAGTTTCAAAACGGGGGCGTGACAATATAAGTGGGAGTGATAAATATAATTTTT